>JAZGTK010003653.1:0-26758 GCA_036877625.1 Ambastaia sidthimunki
AGAGAGAGAGAGAGAGAGAGAGAGAGAGAGAGAGTGAAAGACAGAGTGAAACCCTTCACTACTCGTACACTGATTATCAAGAAATAATTCAACAAACTCACCTTTTCGTACAAGGAATGGGATGAGATAAAGAAAGAAGAAAGAGACAGGAGAGAATATGGGACAGAACAGGACAAGAAGAGAAAAGACAAGACAAGACTTTTTTGGGTCACATGTTTAAGACCACACCAGAACCATGTGCTACTTCAAAAAGAGCTGTCTGCATGGCATTAGCTTGACAATGTGATGTCAGCAGCATGTTTTATGATAAGATGAGACCAGGGCGCCGGTATAAATTATTCAGATGTGATTGCATAAGTGCAAAGTCGATAAGCAGTCTGTCAATGGAGAGTGAGGCAGCTCGATCCACCCAACGTCCATCTCCAACACCACGACTGAAGAAAATACAGGAGTGAGCTGAGACTGCCTCTGTGTCAACACCCTTCCAGCTCAGGAAATTTTAACACTAAAAAAAAAAGCGTTTTTCCGCATGCACACTGGATGTAAAGAATATTGATCTAGACAAAGTCCATCTGAATACTGTTGTAGGTTTCACAATTTCTTTCCCTCTTTAAAGATTAGACCACTAACAAATGGTATTGTAGCCAGAAACATTGCTGTGCAGGTCTGAGAGAAACCCATTTGGTCAATTCCATGGCAACAATGTGTCTTTTTTCCTACCACACACACTAAAACTATTGTGCAGCTTTGATTTACAGATACTTACTGCCATCTAGTGGCTGTTTGATTTGCTTATGGCAAGAAATGCAAGTCTGTAAGATAATTTAAAGTTTATAGATGTATATAATAAATGACATTCTATACCACATGCAAATAAAATATATTACTGCACCAAAGATGTTTATAGTACTGTGACGACTATAACTACACTGAACAAAGCCTGACATTCAAGGAACACAATCAAGAACAAATAAAACTAAGAAACATCCATTTTGAAGGGTCTATTTCTCCAGAGCCCCTTGAGAAAAAGTGCACGGCAAACTAAGCGCTTTGTGACCCGTTCTTGATCAAACTACAAATCGTTAGGCTTGGCCATTTGGGGAGTGCTTAAAGTGTGTTTGATGAGCAGATAATGACGGCTCAATACTGAGCGACCATGGATGACGGCCATAAAATGTGCAGCCATGAGACAAGTGCCACACCTTATTAGTGCTGTGATTTGCTGAGGAAGCCACAGGAAGACTTAGAAGGAATTGACTGGGTTTCAGCTGGAAGAATGCTGCATCCACAGGACAAACAGATTAACCAGGTAAAATCTCACAAACTCAGTCTTTGTGACTCCCACCCAATAAGAATGTTAATGAGTAAAGAAAAGATGGCTTTTCATTAGTTCCTGACTGGAAGAAATGAAGTGAAATAAAACAAAGAGGAAAGCCTTGAGCAGTCCAAACATATTGTTTCCTGAGAACAGTTCCCAAGCTGTCTGCACATGCCATTAACTGTGGTCACACTGTGTTCATGGCTTTATAGTTGAAGTAAAATTATCTTGTGACCACCCTAATTGTAAGAAAAGCTGTCTGGAAACCACCAAGTGTGTGCCACCACTAAACACCCCAAGATAACGAAGAGAAAAAACATTGACCTTCTTCATTTGAAACATCCAAACTTAAAAAAAAATACATTGTTTGACAAACAGTTTTCCTTCTTCATGTATTGCTATCAAAACAATATGTTTGGCCAGAACATAAAAAATTTGAAACAGCCAATAAGCTTTATGATTAAAAAATAAAGTGGCACTCGTACAGCTATGCAAATGTGATGACACTGATGTGTGAACAATTATACATTCAGGCAGACAAGGGGGTGGTAAAAATATGCTTCATGCTATAAATGCATCACGCTTGCGGCAGTAAAGGGCAAGAACGTGAGAAGATGGTGTTGAAAGGTGGACGGGAAGAGTGACAGGACAGCGAAAGCCATTACCAGATCTTCTGACCTGGTAAGGACACAGGAACATGCAGTCTCATCTCGCGCAGGAGCTGAGAGCAGGATGAAGGGAACTAATAACATCTAGAGGACAGAGGGTGATTTGATTGACCACTGGAAAAAGAGAGAGACAATCGGGCCAGGACTTGGGAATACAGTGCCCTAGAGTCACCAAGACAAACACAAAATGGGCTGCTCTCGTACAGAAGTGGCTTACAATCACGCAAACACACGCACACACAGTGTAGGCGGGCACGCACGCAAAGAGTCCATTTCTTTTTCTTTAATATGAGCACACCATGTCCATTCTTGGCTCACTTTCATCTTCTCTTCATCATAATGAGATCCTGCTTGCCTCTTTTGAAGGCAGGAGCGCTGATTGTTTGTATCCCATTGAAAGGAAGCCCACGTGGCATAATGCAGCAGTCACTCAGCCTGCAAAGAGACCTTTTCTGTCACCAGTGGAAGCTGGTATTGACATACAGCGCTAGTCTATCAGGTCGCAATTCTTTACACACGTTCTAGAATCAGTGTCCTACGCTACGAGATGTTTGTCCTTTCTGCGTGCATTCATTCCTTGCCAAGAGTTACAAAAGACGTCTGAGCAAGAAACAGTATTGTGGGGGGAGAAAACATTTCGGACTGACTGACTTAATGTCTGCATTTATTAGCAGGGACCATCACAAATGTACAAAAGATGACTTCACATCCAGGTATTGTGCTAATAAGTAACTGAACTATTAAATGCTTTCTTTATCTATGTGAAACCAAGACTGGGTTGCTGAAACACAAATAACCGCCCTGAAAGGACTAGAAATAGTTATACAGGTGAATCAATGGTATCTTACTTGACATTTCTATATTAACACTAGACTGGATGGCATTAAAATTGTAGGCAAGGTCATGGTAGCATCAGGTAAGCACGGAAACATCAGTCCAGACCCCACAGGAGATGAGGTCAGGTGTCGCAATGAATATTGCGTTAGTGTCAATCCATTCTGAACCCGGAGAAATTTCAATATACCTGAGCTCAGAGTCGCAAACAAAAACCAAAATCACAGGTCTTACGGCTGATCCCTGGAATACAGCGGCAAGAACAACTCAGTCCTATGGATGAGCACAGCCTGATCAATTTCTGTGATGAAATATAGTGAGAAAGGGACAGAAATTCATAGACCTTCATATAGCGCAAGCAGTACAAAAATCACAGTGGTACTGTGGGAATTGCTAACATTATAAACTATAATTCCATTGACGCCTATTGAAGGAATATTCTGGGTTAGAAACAAGCAGCCTCAATCAACGACATCTGTGGCAAGCTGTCAATTACACGCAGAAAATACTTTCTTATCTATGTTAAAACACACAAAAACATGTTGACAGTTATGCATTTAAAATGTGTATAGGGCAAAGACTTGAGGGTAAACAATTTCCCCCACAGACTTCAACTACAAGTTCATTTCTGTCATTGCATTTATTTGTTTATCTTTACAAGGCTGACAGCATTCAACGTATGCTGTAGATAGAGCCTGACCTTTATTTAACTCACAATATTCCTTTAAACAACTGACACTGTGTAATACAAACAGTTTTCTACTAGCGTTCCTGTAACTGAACTGGTTTGGAATGTAGAACGCAACCGCAAGGTCATGAGTTTGTTTAATGAGTTCAATTCCCAGGTTCCCGATTTCATATACTGATAAACTATACAGCTCAAATGCATTTCGAATCAAACGCATAAATGTAAATATAAATTGGCAGGACAAAGCTACTGTAATAGCAGATAACAAAAAACAAAAGCATACACAAAACATGCAGCACAAAGCCTGCACTATATCCATAAAAACCTAATTAGAAAAATAAAAAAACTAATAAATCAACTGCGACAAAACAATCCATTAAAGAGATCTGTCTACTGTGAGGTGGATTAAAATGAAAGTAAAGGGCCGTTAACTGCCACAAACTATCACGCTGAACATAGATACTTTGAGTGCAGTTACTTAATCCTAATTAAAATCATGAATCCATAAGAATGATAAACACGTACAGAGGCATACAGGCTATTGATTTATGCTTTCATAGGAAGTCTTTTAAAGCACCAAGGACATGCACCCTATCAAATCAGTTTAGCCTGCAGCACACAGTCATCATTAATGGCCAAACTGAAACAAAGAGACCTTTTTAGAAAGAGGCTTTAGTAGGTAGGGATGGGATGGCCTTGATTTTATTCAGTTTGCATGTTGAAAGAAAAGGGCCCAAAGATACCGGGCAGTGCTATCGAGAAGCAGTCCAAGTAAATGAGAAGGCAGTTCAACTTCTCTGAAGACAGCTATTAAACGCACAAACACAACGAGACCTGAGCAGTTGTGGTAAAGATGAGCCTTGGAAGAGGGGCATTCTGGGTATGAAGTCTAATAATGAAATAAGTGGACCCCATACACAAATGGCAAGGTTATTCATTTGCCTGAGATACAATTTCTGTGAAGTACGTAGAAGTGGAAAAAGATAAAGACAAAGAAAGAGTAGTGAGGGGGCAAATGAGAGAAGCAGAAGGAGATAGTGAAGAGAGAAACAAGAAGCCTGTCTAAATAAGAACTGTTATTCCTCCAAATATACAGACAAAAGCCCCAGAGAGCCTGTATAGAAAACTCCATATTACCCATAATGCATTGTAAGAGCACAGCCGAGGAAACTGAAAGAAACATAAATTTAGAAATAATTAGGAGGTACAATATATTCGCACAACAAACAAGAAGATTTCTTGGACATTTTAAGGTCACAAGGGTAAATCATAAACAGACAATGTAATGGAAAATCATGTTTTGGAGACAAGAGTCGACATGACATGTTTCATTGTTTCCTGTTTATATTTAATAAAGCATGATGCGAGAATACATGAAAATAATGTAGTAAGCTACTGGCCAAATTCGTTTTGTCTTGCAGATCTTAAAAGATATTTAGGCTCTTCTGTTTTAATGCCAGAGTTTTGCTCTTTTTCACATATGCTTTGCGGTTTCATTGAGAGAGTATTTAAGTATAACACACTTTAACATGACAGACAGAGCTACGCCATTTCACCTGAGAAAGGGCAAAGCCTGTGTCCCATGTGAACAGAAGCAAAATCATTTCTAAAATACAAGCTTTGTCCATTATTCTCAGAGATGATAGCAGGGATTCTGAGGGAGCGTCTGAACTCTAACAGCTCTAGCAGACTCCAGTCCCTGAGGTCTGACTCTCTCCTTAATCTCACCCTGCGCTTGCAACTCTAAACATGTCACCATGTTTCTGTGGAAACAGGCAGTCTCTCCTTACTGCTGGACTGCGATCATTGATCTCCTCCTGAGGTCTAGAGAGACTTTGCAGGTCAAGTCATGTGACCTTATCAGGGACAGACTTCAGGGCAAAATGCTCACTGGGTTTGGTGTGCTGCTTCTGTTTTATTGAAGCGAAGGGACCTGTGGGTCTCCATTTGTTCGCGGAGGGGTTCAGAGACTGTGGCCCAATAAAACTCTGCCATTTTAATGCACAATCTATCACTCTTTTCTTGACAATCAAAGCACAATCATCCCTGATCAATTTACCTCTGTGTTTGCACTGGCCGACAGATGCTCTTTCAACATCAACAACTGCCAACAACTGCCAACACCACCATCAAGCTGTGCTGATACAAACTGCTGAAGCACATGTGACTCAGCAACATGTGGACACACCAGCCAATCTAAATTTAAGTTCTGCGGTTTACCTGTGAGAAAACGTGTCGGGGTGATTTCATCTCTGAGAGAGATGCAGCTCGGTTTCAGTCAGTTTCCTTCCAAACCATATTGGCAGCGTGGAAATAGCAATCTGCCCAGCAAGAAGGCCTCATCTTGGCCACACTTCTTAGTGAACTGAACACAATAAAACCCAACAAAGGTGGGATATTGAGAAACGAGGAAGAAAAAGAATACGAATAAAACGGGGAGAACAATCTGCCAGGTTCACCGTAAGTCTCAACGATCTTCCAGCCACAGGAAGTACACAGAGAATCCAGACAAAATGGCAGGAAGTGCAACAACCTCTGCACTGTAGGAAACTTCTAAATTCAAGGACTTGTTTGAGGTTCACACTGTCAGACAGTTCTTCAATAGACACAATCCCAGAGTAACTTCTCTGAGAAGTGATGCAACATTTAAAACATACTTCTGTGCTTATCAAACCAAACATGTTTTATTGTTGACAGGTTATAAAAAAATCACTCGACAAACAATTCCACACAACCAGCGTGAGAGCATTGATTGAACAGGCCATCTCGCCGCAAATAAATGGGTCTGTTGCAGCAGCTTATTGCTGTATTGTAAATAACACATTTACCTGTGCTTCCTTATCTTCAAGCCTCCTCACGTACGTCTAGGGGCATTTTCTCATCGCTCCAGCAACACAATAAAACAGCATTTTAAATGACAAGTGACACTTGCGGAGGCAATAACACAGCCCCTCTAAATAAATAAAATAAAACAAATAACAAGCAGACGAATATGGGCTATGGGACTGCGCTATGTGAGAAATGGCGGAAGCCAGTCTGCAATTACCGCATTATGAAGCTGTGAAATGAAAAACATCGCCATCTCCCAGACAGTATATATTTATAAAGATTATTACCATCATTTTTGAGAAAGTGTGTGTGTGGGGGGGGCATGAGCAACTATGAACATTTCAGAAACAACAGTAACATGCTGTAATGGTACTGGGACAAAGACACGACTTTTTAAATGGGTTGTGCCAAATGCCCCTCTGCAAAATGGAACATATTTATAGGACAGGGGAGAAATGCGCTCAATATTTTTCCGCTGTTCAGTCAACACAGGCTGTATATGTATGTGTGTGTGTGTGTATGAGGGAAATCTAATTAAGTGATACATTCTCAGTACGCTGTCTGGGGGAAAGAATGAACACAATGAAAGCTGTTTAGATACAGAACATTAGAATAAACAGATTAGATCACAGATTATGATTATTTGCCTAAAAATATTGCTGATCTTTAGTGTTACAATATTTAAATGCTAATATGTGTTAGGCAGTGATCCATTTAGAAGAAAAACTGCTTAAATGAACAAAAAGGTCTCCTAGTTTATTCTCAGACAGCACAATTGAGAAATCACTCATTTCCAAGTGTGCAATTTGCATGCAAGGATTAAGATGAAGATTTATAGCTTTTCCAAATTATAGCCTATAAACTACATTAATGCTGAGAATAAAGTAGAAATAGAAAGCCATAGAAGTGACCCCGCTACAACTTATCAAACGGGAGGCGAGAGAAAGGAAGTGACAGAGAGAGAACGGGAACACCGCACGGTAAGAATAAAAAGCGAATAAATAATTTGCTACTTACCGCAACTTTGCTCCCAGTTATCTGCATGCAGCAGTCAGCGGAGGGAAGTTAATGTGCAAAAAGACACAAACAGCATAATCATTAGTAGGCCAGAGTCTCTCCGGTATTATCCTGCTGAAGTATTAGAGCTCATACTTAAATCACTAACACATTGACCCTCTCTGCTGCACTGACTACTCAGCTGAGAATTACATACAACAGGGTAGAGAGAGAGGGTTGACACGGACACTAAAGACAATGTCTGCCATTTTGATGACTGCTTTGAACTTGAGGATCGTGATGAATTGAATGCTTTGCAAGACATTTTCAAAGTGACTTATTGGTCGAGAAGGTAAATGTGCTGATCGAATGATAGATGTATTTGAGGTAGTGAAAACACTATCATGTTTAGTGGGATGAGACAGGTAAGCAATATATTTCTATTGTCTATTGTTTCTATTTCCTCTGCAGATCATTCCATCAGGACAATTGTAAGACGCTGGGTCTAAATTAAGGGCACATCTGTGACAGACAGTACAAAAATTTTGATAGATCACATCACTCAGTTTAATTCTGTAAGAATTAAGAATCTGTAAGAAATAGAAATTTGGTATTAACCCCAACATGGTATTTTATTTATGAGCAGATGGCGAGCTAAAATGCCTCGGAAGCCCAAAAATCTATCAAATGTCAATGGGAGTTTTAATCAAGTGTCAAATTTGGACATCATGACTTAAAGCTTCATGAAGTCAGCGCGTTTTGTCTTGGTCATGCTGTTATCAAAATTACTAGGCTGAAGCGAGGCGAATGTTTCCTCTTTGATGAGAATAGTGGAAGCTTGCTCACAAAGAGCTATATGGGAGTAAATAAATTTATGTAAAAAAAATTTAATCTCCTTACCAGCTCAATGCTATTTTAAGTATATGAGTATATGAATATAATAAAGACAGTTTTAACCGTATAACCTCATGATCAAATGAGTTGTACTCTGGAACAAAAGTCTAATTTTGCTCTATGCTGACAAACAAGCTGTGTCATTCTCAAACGAATTGTTAACATTTTGAGTCTCGACCCTAAACACAAAGTCACCTGCTTACGCTATCACCAGACGTGCTGTATCGCTGCCAAACATTGTTAGCACTGCGCCACGTTTGGCAGAGTTTGATGAGCGTTGATTTTTTTTGCAGCCTGATCAAAAGAACAGACATTATCTTGAAGCCACATAAAAAACTGTCAGGAAGGAGCTGAGGGGGAAAGCTTCTGCTAACATCAATTTACACAAGTTTCACAAAACAACACCTCATTGTCACTTTCTGCTGTATTAATGCTGTCAATTCCTGAGGAGCTTGAAAAACTCAAATTTAAATCAGATGATAGTAATTGTTCTAATGCAGGATTATAATATGCTAATGAAGAGCTCTATTATGAAGTAGCTCTCGTAAACAAACTTCAGAGTAAATGTCATCTTATCAGGAAATGGGTATTTATATCCTCATTCCTGCGTTCCTCATGACCATCAAATCCTCTGTGATATAAATCTATTAATTTAGTTATTTATTTTTATCAGCATCCCAGACAGAATCTGTTTGCTCTCTCAGGAACTGTCACAAATGATTACACAAAAATGTGCTGTAATTAAGTTTACACATCTCTGTAATACCGCAGTATTGACAATGTTCAGGTGGGCATTACGGTTAAAACATCTCTCCCACCCCCTCAAAGACCCTGCCTAGACACATTCCAGCCCTTACATAAAACAGTGATGATCATTTCATTTAACAGCGACACAGGGAAGCAAAGTCAAAGCTTTTTATGATAGTCGCAGGGTAAGAGTGAAATGATTGCATTAGTTATAGACATGCATTGTGCAGACGATGAAAATAACACATTTGTAAAAAGACTGAAAAAGAGTAACAGCTTATGAAATGTTAATGGCTGTGCATATCCACAGAACGCTGAGGCCACATTGGTCTTCACTGTACATGGTTTATATTCACATAAGCAGGGTCAATGGAAAGTCACTCTGCCTTAAAAAACATTATTGTTGGCTGTGGCCTTCATTTGATAGCCTCCAACTGGGACCCCCTGTAAAGTGCGATGAGTACTCGCAGCAGTGCATGCTGAAGAACTAAAGTGGCTGACACTAAGAGGAAGAAAAATGCTCATATTCACAAAATAAACAGATTAAAAGAATATAAACAGCATAATAATAACAAACACTAAGGCTGGCGGGTATATAATTAAGCATCACTGTAAATGTTGTGATGATTTTAATGCATTTTTTATTTGGACATTAAATTATCTAAAGCATTTTATTAGAGAAGTTTCATGATTTATCTTTTGTGATTTGTGCATATTGCAAATAATAGTGTTAAAGTTGGCAAGTTTTGTGAATCACTTTGAAAGGTTAATTTCAAATACTGTTTTTATTAAATGAAAGTCGCTGTGACTTTTTTTAAATATATATGCTGCTGTTTAATACTATGTTGTTATATAAATAAATATAAAATAAAAATGTTTAGTTTTTTAGTGAAATACCATTAGAAAAACAGATTAGATTAAACATTATGTCTAAAAACAAACACCTTTTAATTCCATTTTAGAGCAAACATAAATATAAAAAAATATATGTATATCACTAGGCTAAAAATATTAACATCTTGTTGTTTTATTTATATCGCCCAGCCTTAATAAACAAGTTTTTCATACCCTTTCTCTTTGGCTAATAGCTGTTCATAAATTTCACTGTGAACAAAGAAAAAAAGGTGTGATGCAATAATATAATAAATGCATACACAAATGTGTTGCGAGGGAAAAGGTGTTGGCTGTAAACAATAAAAGGAACTGCGAGCCACGGGAATTGTGTGTTTCTGTATCGCAAGCGCTAACGACGAAGCTATCAAAGAGGACAGACGTCGCTGGTGTGAAACTTCTCTATTCTTCCCGCATTTCATCACGCTGTCCTCCTGCCAGGCGGGAGCTGCGGGAGTCAGTCACGCACAGACTTGCAGTCTGCGACAGGAGTGGATCGGATGGGTTTGTTTTCCCACTAATATTTGCTCTGTAAAGCTGTGTGCTGAAACACAATCTACTGTACTATAGGCAGATCGGCACACTCAGGGAGACGGCGTCAGATTAAGAGGGATGGATGGACTCTGCTCTCCCTTCTTTATTTAGACGGGTTTGGGTTATTAATGCGGAGGTGTGCAGAGGGTGTCTTCATACTGCCTGCTCTTGGCCTCATTCACCCCTGCTAAATTACACCTGCCGTGGCTCAAGTAGAGACTGTGGGTCTCCTCCACCACCAGATCACCATTTAATTACTCTCACTCTACACCAAAGAGAGGACAGTGACCCAGTGCAGTTCAAAACAGACAGCGCAGAAGTGACTGTCTCTGGATGTGTGTGAATGTGTGTGTAAGCATTTGGTAATTTGCGCACAACTGAAAAAAAACCTTGGTAGCCAGTCAACATATAGAGAAAGTGCATTCATGCGATGATTCTGAGAGGAAGATGACAATCTTTGGGGTGAAACCAGAACACAAAAGTCACACATTAGTCAAGTGAAAAAAATAAATAAATCCACAGGATGCAAAAAAGATCCTACCATGATCTTCTGCTTCAGAGATATGTGAAACTCTAGAAAGAGTTTGTTATAAGAATACTTTTTTTACTTTCCTAAACTATTTATGAATTCTCTAAGTACTCTTTAATTAAAATGTGACACCATATTCTTCTGAAAAGACTTGATGTCATCAAGCCCTCCTATTTTTTAAACCCTCCCTCCTATCACCAGGTTCTGTTCTGCTTCCTAAAGGCCAAGTTTTACAATCCAGTTAAGCAAATAAATAAAATAGAAAAAAAAGTACAAATAATTTTTACAGTGAAAATCCTACTTGACACAGAAATATATCACATTACAAATTAAAATGGGTTGTAAATGTCATTTCGTGTTGACTTTAAAGAAAGAGGCACACACACATTATTTGACTGATAGTTGGCAAATAACCAGAGAAAATGACACAGTTTTACATGATCAAAAAGATAAACCAAATATTTCCAAGTGGAACAGCAGTGGCTTAAAATATTGTTACAATAAATCAGTAAAACTTAGCAATATTACAAATACAGTAATATAATTTGCACAAGGCTGAATATTTGCTTTTCTCACATAAATCACAAGTATGTAGTTACAGTAAGCTCAGCTAGTATCTCGAGTTGAATATTTAAAAAGGAAGAGGAGATCTCAGTGCAGAGTTGAGCATTACAGCGAAAAGTGTGTTGTGCCTGTGGTAAACATCTCTTATCACATAAAAGCACATCACTTCCCAAGAATGCAAAGTACACATTCCCAACCACCTCTTCACTGTCAGAAAGCTGGGTACAGCCTCCACAGTGACATGCTGGTGGTGCCTCTGGTGCTGCTGAGAGACAGGAACCCCTCTGTTGCTGCCTTGAGACTGCAGTGTTAATATGTGAATCATATTTCACAACGCATGACGATCAGCAGAATTTAATCATCTTTGATTATCATCATTATTAATAATGCTAGTTAATTATCCGAGCTGGAATTAAGGCTAATGAAAACTGACACTGAAAGCTGGCCTGAGGAATCACAGCTGGAGCGATTTAAGTGGAACGTCTTCACCACTGGTATTTAAATAAAGAATTTGATGAGATTTTAAAAAAATATTATGGATCAGTCTACAAAATTTAAATTTGTATTAAGTTAACTATAATTATTTAAAATGATATAAAATTATTTTATTTAAATAATTTAAATTATTTTATTAAAAGAGCATATGCCAAGTGCCATGAAATGTGAATCAAAAAATGTGATTTATCTTCAAAGCACAATTACATTTACAGAAGTATGGAATTCACTAATTCTTTTGTTATTGGTATGTCAGAGTTGACATTTCAATATGTGTTTTAAGCAGAAACATTATATAGAACTTAAAATATTTAGATGCTTTGTGAATCGCTTTGGAGTCTGAATCAAAATCGAATCGAAAGATTCCCTCCTCCATTTTACATGGAGCCTAACCTTGGCAGGACCTACTTCATAAAGGGAATGCAGAGAATTTGGCCCAAAAGCTCAGGATTACCCTCTGAGGCTGTGGCGTTTCTGCCTTTATTCATCTGCGCTGATGAAAGAGTCATGTTGCAGCTTACTGAGCAGAGACAGTGATGCGTACCAAGTTCTAATGAAAACTTGATCCCTGGCAATATGAAGCTTTGGGAAAGTGCAATACAACAAAAGCTGTCTGATAAGCACCCAGGAAAAATAGGTGAGAGGGGAAAAAAATACAAAATAAATAAATAATACAAACAAATAATAAAAGAAATGAACTAAAGGAGGCAGCAATCAAAGATTTGGGGCTTTAGCAAGAGAGGCAGAAAGCAGATCAGGTTAAGCTCATTATTTCATAGTGTCTCGTCGTGTGCTTCACCCCCAGTCTCTCCTTTCTGTGTCCTATCTCTCTCTCTCTCTCTCTCTCTCTCTCTCTCTCTCTCTCTTTCTCTTTCTCTTTCTCTCTCTTTCTCTAAGATGGCCCATCCCAGAGATGAAATGAACTTACAGATTTAGCTGTGGCAGAAATGTACTGGACCACCATCTCTCGTTTGGTGCTCAAGTCCTTTCCACGCAAGGGGGCTTTCCGTTCCTCGTTCAGGTTCATGTCCTCCTGTAGACACACAAACACACACACACATGCTGTAAATGAAGAGGCTATCCAACCAAATGACAATGAAAGAGCAATAATAGCAGGAATGAGGGTAATGGCTTTAATAAGTGATTATTATGAATATGATGTGAATATGGGAAGCATGAAATTCACAGTGTGTGTAGTGCAATACAAAGGTCACTGTGTGTGTTAATACACACACAATGGCTCTGTATATAACTGTGGAGAGCCATAATGTCCCGTTTATGTGCATTTCATTTTTAATGACAATGAATAGAAAACTGTCCTCACTGCACATTCATGATCACAGTAAGGATGCTTTCCTACAAAAACAAGGTTAGGTTAATGATAAAGCTCTGATATATGTTAATCAATGCCATAACAAGTCAAGAACAAAAACTGTGTTGAATATAGGCAGTCCTTCTATGGAGCCATGCTGCCCTCTGGTGACACAAACGGGGACTACGGGGTCCTTTGTTTCAACGAAAAATGAGTGGGTGGATGTCTATTAAAAAGAAAAAAACTAAACATTGAAAACACTAAAAGAGAAAAGGGTGAGGGTCGCTGATTTCACAGCTACTCACTAAAGTACATCCTTTCATTGAGCTTTATTGTTTCAAACCAATATTAACATTCACAAAAAAGTAACAAGCCGCTTTTGAGAACTGTGAGCTTTGCTATAGGTGGCTAACAGCGAGCCCAGAAATGAATTGACAAGAAACCGAAGGACATATTCCTTTCAAAGTTTCAATAGTTTATCCATCATAACACTGTCCTCTCCCCACACATGAAAACAAATCTTTTAATGAATCAGAGAGCCTTGTTGATGTGGCATCTTAATTGGCTCTTTAATCCACCTCTTTCTCTTAAGTATGATTTACCCATTATTATTAATTATGTCCTCAAAGCTCAAAATTATGAAATCAAAGGCCAGGGTCAGCGTAATTCAATCCTTTTACAGAAGCAGATGGATCTAACGATGCAAAGGTATAAACAAGTGCCAGACAGGATTTTTTTCTGTAAGTGTAAGCCCAGATGCTTCATACCCCATTTTAAAGCTCTGTTATATCAGGCCTTGGGAAACATCTTAAAGTTACAGGAACAAAACAGCTCCCAATATACTCTATTAAAACAGAGAATACAGGATTCAAGCGTGATCTCCAAAGAGTACTGGTGAGGGATGCTAAGGAAGCGGGAAATGGTAGATCTATCTCTCACTTTAATTGTTATGGAGAGGGGCCAAGTTTCTGGAGAGGGAAAAAGGTGTAATTTTTCATGTTTGATCTTGGTCAATTGGGTTATTTCCAGTGAGTTCTGAGGAATTCTCCAAAAATGGAAGCACTCCGCTTAGGTTTGTAAGGACAGACAAAAAAATTGTAAAAGGGCACTTACTAGTCTGAGTGCCATGCATCAAAATAAGGCAAATGTATTTAAAAGAGTCTAAAGGCATACACAAAGCCAAAAGTTCAAGGAGAAGTAATTTCTCCTTCAATCTGTGAGAGGAGGAAAAGGATTATGACAATTATTCTGCACTGCTATTTGAGTGCATCAGGACAAATTTAGTAAATAACTAAAGTACATCCAACAGAAGGCAAATGTACGTTGGACGTCCCCCAAGTCTGCTGGAAGAATGCAGACAGCCAAAACGTCCAAGTGTGTTGACTGAAGGCTACGCGAGCACACTTTGGAGAGGGAAGATGAGGAGCAGTTAGAGGGTGATTGCATCTGCAGGGGTAACAATCTGACCCCATCAATCCTGAAGTCCTTCTCTGAACCCGGCGCATCTCTCTTGCCATGTGAATGTTAATGGTGCTGGAGGAACGGCTCTTGTTGACTAAATGATGATCCAAACCAGAGGAGCTGGCATGTCACATCCTGCCAGTGCTGTTTCTCAGCACGAGAGACGCGTTAAGAGCCCTCACCCATGTCTTAACACACCGTCGCCCGGCTCATGAAAGGATTTACTGCTGTGCATTTTTATCAGGCCTTGGGTCCAGCTGTGCACATGCACGCACAATTGCAAGGACAGGCAATACCGGCTCTCTCACACACGCATTAGGGAGATATCATATGCTTAGTGCCATGGTCGCTAACCCCCTTCATCAAAGAGCCAGGGCTTTTATTTGTCCAAGAGCTCCTGTGTTTACCAGAGCTCTTTGATGACCAACCGCATTAGCAAACCCTTACTTTTCTTCCACTCAGCTATGCGCTGCACTGCAATCTTAGTGATCTGCCCACCAGCATTAAAGTGCATGGGGGCCTCATTTATTTGCATTCGGTCAATACTTTCAAGTTTATATTTTGAAGAATGACCTCAAATTTAGCCTTAACACCAATGATGTGAATCGATATCCATGCACGCCACAAGCACGCAGGAGAGAAACTCAGAGTAAGAAGATCTCTAACAGCTATATATATTAAGCTGGACATGGTTTGGTTTTATTGCTCATAAATCTTTTCTACACGGTGAGCAACTAACTGCCAGTCTGTAATCTTACTGTCACTGGAGGAGAAATGCAATTTTCCAGCTTTTTTCTCAATTGTTTCATTATGATTATTATGCTTTCAGTAAAAAAGCCAATTCTGCCAACATGTTTCAGGTTTGCAGACCTGCCTTGCTTGCCAAGCAGCAAATTGAAGCCCAGGTTTAATGTTCCACTATCTTGAGAACAAAAACAGCAATTGAAAGGTTATGTGAGTGACAGGTAGTTACTAACACAAGGAGAAAATATGGAAGAGCAGAAGATTCTTGCAGGTAAAAGCTCACGAAAACATGACAAATGAACAAATCAACCTGATTATAGTCCGCAATGTCTGAGAAAGCAAGGTGATCTCAGACAACATGCCGCATTATTTAGTACTAGATTTGAATAGTATAGAGCTTGTTAAGACATATGCCTGTCTCTTTCCAAATTGTCCACCTAAATGCAATATCATCACTGCATGGACAGAGACAAGCAGGCGTGAAGTCAGATTAGTCACCAGGTGGCGATATTCATTCTTTTGTCATATTCAAATGAACAGTACTTTCCCTGCAAGCCCTTGAAGCCTACAGACATGAGATGTTATCCATGTCATTTTGTGATAGGTTGTGATAGGAGAGTTGATTTGATAAATGTGATTTATTTCTGTAGTAAAACTAAGAGTTAAATATTTTAATAATTCTATCAATCTCTATGTTGTTCAAAACCTGTATGCTGCTAATTCTTTTGTGGAATACCCAAGTAGCATTTCTGAACTGTTGTTAATATAGACAGGAGCTGCATGAAATTCCTTCAAATTCTCTTTTAATCTTCAATGGAAAATCACTGGATTTAGGACTACATTTGATAATGTCTTAAAACTTTATCTTTATGTTACATTCACTAATAAAATGATGTGACAAACTCACACTGGCCAGCAAACAATACTGTATCAGGTAACTGTAACTAAACTTTAATTTATGCTATTTGCTTTTGTGCTGTAGTCCAAGAAGCTAAGAAAATCTCTCTCAAGTTCTCTCTCAAATCTCTCCAAAACACAACATTTATAAAGCCAAGGCAATTGAATGAAATGGCATTATCTCACTGTACGTTGACAAACCCCAGCTCTGAATCTTTTTGTCTGGCTCTGTTGTTCGCAACACAGGTGTTACACAGTCCATTTCCCAGCTTAAATGCCTCTTTTGTAAACCCTCTGAAAGTACAGGTCAGTTATCAGTATGTATGGCATCTATCTAATGGGGTGTACAGCTCACTGTGAGACAGCAGAGTACATTTATGAAGCGCTGAAGAGCTGTTATACTCATTTGCAGCAGAAGTCGGTAGAGCTGTCGATCCACATGCACAGACCAATCAAAACAAAGAAAAAGATCACCGACAGACTTCTGCAATGACAGAAGCAGGTTACGACAGCTCTGACCCGAAGGAACTAATACAAAACACTTTTCCGGCCTGGGAAATAATCCTATTGTTCTGTGGCAAATTGTTATTTGACTTGTCTAGACCGAAACTGCTGTGAGTTCAGTTGGGTCCACAGTATGCAGAAGGTCTGTCTGCTGGGAGTCTTGGGAATTGCAGCGAGTCAGTATGTGCGTCCCTGTACAGATAAACAGAGAGCGGGAACTTCACAGAAAAGGTGAAGGCTGCATTCAGCCCTTACTGTGAGTAAAGTAAAACTGTTTCGACAATATTATGCTGCTTTTCACTATTCGTAACCGCAGTTCTACACTTTGTAGCAGATGCTCTATTGACAGCTGTCAACATATCACACTCGATGACAGAATTAGCAAGGAGATCCATGCATATAAAAGTGTGATAGCTAATGCATATTCTCTCCCAGAGGGGGAAAAGGAACATGTGTCAAGCCGAGCCAATGCTCAGTTAATGCAACCTGTCAGCAGAGAGCGCAAACCTCTCACAGCCCGTTCCCCACTCATGACTGACAGCAGAAGAAAGAGGAAGAAAGACACGGCATCTACGCATTGCAAATGTGACTGTTTGCTACTACAAAACAGCACAAGGAAAAATGGTTACATTTAACCATTTTTTCATGCGCCTGTTACATTAGCAAGCACCAGATCGTGAGCGTTGTGAATTTTTGGACGTATGCATTTTTATCTAAAAACGATGAAGATCAAACATCAAATGACTTGTCTAAAAAGAACTGTGTGAAAGTTTTTCAACATTAGTTATTTTGCTTAATGTCATCAGGGTCAAATCACATACTTTTTATTCATTTTTGTTTTTAATGAGGTCCAATTAAAAATGGGAAATTTAGTTTGAGTCCAATTATATAGGCAGTTTTCTATGACCTTATCTACACTCTCTCTGACCTCTAGAAATAGACGTTAGATTGTTTTTTGCTACTGCACTTTTTAGCCCCTTTTGCCAAATGTCATGGACCAGCACTCACTGGCCTAAATGACATGCTTCACACCAACTGAAACCATTCATAATATGCATCAGTCAAAAAAGGGCAGTAAGGTCATACAGTGCCAGGGGCTGAAAACCGATTTGATCACAACCCTTAAAAGCGAGCTGAGAAAACTCACCATCATCTTCTCAAACAGGTCCACGATCTCCTTCTCTGACAGGTTCATGGAGCGCTCGTCAAACAGCGGCTGGGGCATGGGCAGCTCAGTCTGGGTGGAGATGGGGTCCGTGGGGTGCTGTATAAGTGGCTTTTCCTTCTTCATGCCTTGCTTTCGAAAACTGGTAATTTTGTCACGCTGGAGAAACACAGTTAAGCCAAGTAAACAACTGGTCCACATGTCAGCTGTTGTTCTGAATCAACATTTAAACAAAATACATATAAAGTACTATTTCAATGCTAATATTTGAAGTTGACACAAAACTTGAAGTTGACACAAAACTGTTTAGTTACTTATTAAAAAGTTTTAAAATATGGTTCAAAAGCACAAGCTTTGACATTTGCCTTACCTGCACGCCTGTCCAATTTTACCTGTCCAATCTGTGCTTTTAAAAGAGCGTGTGCTCTACATTAAAGCACAAGAGAGATATTACCTGTGTCATCTCTCCACTTTTGTCATGTTTTTCTCCAGTCGTATTGAATACAAAGACAATATTACAGACAGCATTCTGAACTACATTAGACAGCAAGACGTGACTATGACATATTTAAGGTTTAAATCTAATTAGAAAGAGATGCAAGAGGCCTCTGCCAGTGCTCCAGTCATGGGTTACTGGTTTAGAGAGAATGAAAACAGACCATGCACCAGTCACTGTTAGTTTGTCATTGAACACGTGGAGGAAACATGCTTTTATGGATGAAAAAAACAAAGTGATCATTTTAAGAATCAGGACACACTTTGTTGAAACTAAAGTGCTGAAGGAGACCAAAGTCAAACAGGAGACAAGATCTGTCAACTTATCTTGAATTGTTGCATCAAGTTGCCATGTGTCAACCTGAACTTCTGCATGCTGACCTGAAGTGTACTTTGGACTGATGGATTATGACAGACCTGATGACAATTTTGCTCCTCTTTTTTGTCTTTGATCTCTCTTTTCTGATCACTTCACTTCAACAAAGCTCCCGCAGTCGTGGTGAAGATGAAACATAAAATGAGATAAGAGAAAAAGAAAGACACACCAAATAAAAGAAAGACACCTTACCATGTCATCAGCCAATGTTTTTATGTGTATGTTCTGTTGAAGGGAAGGGACAACAGAAATGAGGGCCAATGGAAACGCAGCTGTTTCTGTGTGCTAGAGCAGGTGCGAGCCCTGCTTACAGAACCCATCACCACATGCAATCTTTAAAAAAAAGCTTATACGAAACCATAAACAAACAACCTGAAGCAAACTGAAGCATGACAATGAAGTCTGGAGGCCTCCATCCTTTACAAAGTTTTACATAAACTAATACCTAATAAACTAACATCTGTTAAAGTAAATCTCTATATTAGTACAGTTACACTCAATAAAGCACTGTTACAGTAATAATGCAATGTTTATTATATATTGTTATATATTGTTATAATTTATTATGTATTGTATCACACACTGTATAGTATAGTATAGTAAATATATAATTAAAGGGGGTGGGGTAAATAAGCCACAGTAAATACAAGTAACACTTCATGTTAATAAGGTTGCCAACCAATACATTAAATGTAAGATCTTTTCACTCCTGGTCAGTCTAACCGTACTGATCTCACACAACATAAAGAAAACACACCAATTCTTCTTCCAGTTCTCTCCTTCTAACAGCTGTGTTTTATCTCTTCAGCTGCAGCAGGGAAGAGCTGTAGGATGCAGAACTCAGGGGGAGAGACGAGCCTTCATATGCTGTGCGGCACAAGAAGAGTGTTAACGAGCAGGACTCTGCAGAGGCAAAGCCATAAAGCAGAATTTCCCACAGGTTTCTTCCCTGCACTGCTAATCTGACACTATCACTCAGCCCCCTGGTCCTGCTCTTACCCAGCTATTACAGCACTGCCCCAGGCTGCACACTGACTCTGCAACAGTTGGGATGGGAGGGGCAGTTTGATCAGAACCAAAAAAACAGAGGTGTGTTGGGGGATTTAATTTTCATAATAATACACCAACTTTTAATAACAAAGAATGTTTAATACTATAAATGGGTCATAAAGAGGTATAAAGTCTTGTCTAAAGATCCAAAGCCCAAAACAAACTTGCCAATGACTTTATATGGAAAGATATTGTTAAAATAATAATGACTGAATTGGGATTATTGTATTACAGATTCAACAGCCTGAAGAGGATTCATAACGCAAGGGCCCATATAACACGGATATGCATTTGTTATTGAACGTAATTAAAATCTTAAAATCGAATTAAAAACAATTTAACAACTTTTCATAATTGCATTTTGACTCCAGGGCTGGTGATTAATATTGCAGCTAGAAAACACATCAGACAGTCAACAGGGGCAAATATTGCATTATGAGTTAACGACATATCTTCAGGACAACAGAACTTTATTAAATTTTTTATCAAAATAAAGCTATTTTCATTACAAAGAACTCCCAAAACCCCACAACAGCAGCCCCCAGCCCCTAAATAGACCTAAATTGCAGTAGCACAGGTCAACACATTTGCTGCAACTTATGCCCAAGCAAACACTTAAGTTAACTAATTGGGACCACAAGAGACCTAGACAGTTTAGTAGATATCATAAGTGCATTACAAACATATGACACTAACATATGTTCCACCACTAGGTGGCATAAACCAACCAACACAGACTGTTAGTCAATACTGAGCAATAATTAATCATTCTAAAACGTTCATGAATGTTTATAAGAATACACCTTCTAGTTAAAATACACCATCTGCTTCACCAGGCATTTTTGGAAACATTCAAAACACTACAAAAGAGTTATATAGCAAGAAAGGTGTTGTACACGCTTCCTGGGAAATCAGGTTATTTTAATTGGTCATATTACACCCAAACAAAGGAGCGTTTGAACCCCTAACAGTTCTTGGCAACTTGCAGAGAGCTCGGCGGCCAACAGCTCCTCATGTTCTCGCACTTCACACCGGGATGTTTTAATTAAACAGAGCTGTGGAGAGTGTGTCAAACCCTCCAATAAATGTCCACATCAGTACAAATATCAGACGGAACTTCAAACAGTAGGAATTAAAAATGAATGTGCTTCTAATGTAAGAATTGATCCTGCAGCTGATCAGAAACCTTTAGGATGCAGATGATCCTGCAGTACATTAAATCCCAGCTCAAGCTTGATTAAACACTGCTATTGCTGTGGCATTGTGGGAAAGCTCGCAAAAGCTTTGACCACTATAATACTACAATCAACACTAATTGTTGACTGTAGAGTTGCCAACATAGTGAGTCTACAAGCCAACAGGGTACCAAACAATGGCCCACTGGGAAGACAATGGTAACAGCACACAGCTCTAAAATCAGATTGGATAAGTTGCACTTGAGGTTAATGAGAAAATAATATCATATCAATAATATATCAAAAATAAAACCTGTGTCTGTACATTGTATTTTAATGCAACAATTTGTCATTATTTGTATATTAATATTATCAGTCTAAAAAATGTTTAGCTTGATCTGTCAGTTTACATGTTAGTGGTCAGTTCCATTAACTAATAAAATATGCAGTTAAAAAGGAGCAAAATTACACACAACTACCCCAGACAGAACAAGAATGTCTTTTGCAAACAGCCCCTTGTCCCTTGGGCAGACTGGCAGATTTGTTTGGAAAATAGACTTGGACTGTAGGCTTGGGAAGAACGTCTATTCAATGCTTTCTTCTGCCAGAAAAATGAATGATCATCATTGAGGGTTAATGTTGTTGTGATTTATTGTGACCAATTTACTAATCAGCAGCATTTTATGTAACAAAAAATAAAATAAAATAATAAAAATGTTTAATCAACTGACAGTCCTAGTAATTATTTTACTAGTACTGTCATTGTTTATCATATTTTTATGTTCCCACTAGCAGCACGTTTGACCAATGGTAAAATCACTGTAATACACTTCTCATGGCTTGACGGTTTAATATACTTCATGGTTTTGCAAGTCAAAGCTTTTGACTTGTGCAATTTATTTAAATCTGATGTACAATTCAAGCTGATGTGTACCGATGTATAATAACCTTCTACTGAGAGCTCACTGAAGTGAAAATGTTCACGAAAACAGCTGTAATTCAATCCTCCGGCTTTAAACGTCAACATTAACATGCAGCAATACACATTTAGCCCGGATGCAATCTGCAGCTTGTATTATCCAATATCAACTGATAGATGGCAAAATGGTTCTATGGGAACAGTTTCTATGGGGACAGTTTGCAGAGGCTGGCGCTGTGACAGCATTGCTAGGGAGTCTGGGGTTATGCCAGACATCCTAAAGCTAATTCTTTTACAATATCTCAAAGATATTGCTACAGTCCTGAATGTGACTATAAACTACACCATTTTCTCAATGAGTCAAAATGGGAAGAACCAGCAATTGGGTGGCTGACTGTCTGACTTTACTCTCAATATGAGTGCAGCCAGATAAGGCAGGGCCTGCAGATGTAATCTGTCTAATGATATACAAACTTAAGCTGTTTCCGGTGTTTGGCTTGCTGTGGTTCTCCCTCACACAGACTGGGAGACTGCGCCAACGCGCTCTTTCACAGTTTAAGAGGAAAAACAATAATGTAATGTGGAACTCAAATAGGTGTAAAGAGTCAAATCTTAAACCCTGTCCATTTTTTGCCTAACAGCTCACCTCAACCGTGCATACAGTCTGGTCAAACATGTTAACAATTAATAAGACTCAGTTTTAAATTATGATCTGGGTCCAGTACTGGTCAGTTTCTTAGACACTACAGCCTATAAGAACAGAAAAATCATCATAACCATGATTCACTATGTTCCTATGCATGAGTCTAGCCTACTGTGTTAGCCTAATAAAACAAACATAAAATATCAATCAAAAATGTATGGACACACTTGACTGATTTTATGACTTATCTGAACATAAATCACAAATAATTACTATTGTATCATAAAAGATTGTGATTTTTTTAGTTGCTGTGATGTCTGCACAGTTTAACCTGTTTAATTACCAGTTGTGTGATTAAATTGTTCCAGCCTCAAGGCAAAACAGATTTAATTTACTAATGAGCAGAGTGACTAAAGTTGAATAGCCGTAACAGATAAATGATAATTTCACTGCTAAAGCAAAGATTTTATTATGTGCTGAACTTTTCAACACATTACACAATCCACCAAGGTTTTGAGTCATCAGAGCTTCAACACATATTTGTGTAACTAACTAACGCACATTTGTTAAACCAAGTTTCAAATCACATGAGTGATGCCAACATTTCAACCTCAAATACTTGACACGAAAAAGAACGGAAATCACACTGCTCTCTGTCATTAGCTAAGGGCAGAAGCACGAATTATTATGCATGTGGGAGGAAGGTAATTATATTATTGGTAATACAGTCCCTTTAAATTAGCAATAATTCTTTCAGACTCAAGTAAATTATTGACAGAAAACTCAGGTACTTGATCTTTCCTCTTGACCAATCTGAGTAACTTTGAGTTGATCTCTAACACATCAGCGTTGTAGTAATGTAGACCTGAAATAATCTATATATTCACAAAGCATAAAGACTCCAACAAGAACTGGAGTAATACCTGACACTCTACTAAAGTAAATAGGTTCATTTTGATTTTATGTTGACTTGCAAGATTTAGAGAAACAAACTAATAATTTTAACCAATGTATGGTTAACTTCTCTGCTTGACACCTGTTCTCTCTGGTTCTCAAACTCACACTGAGGGCTAAATCTGTTTCTGTTCCTATAGATGCCTTTGATAAGCAGGGCAGCTGTCTTCATAGAGAAAGGATCTATTCATTAAGCCAGTTAAAGCTACACTGTTACCAACATGCAGAGAAACAGACTTAGAATTAAACAAACATGTTCTAAAAATAAAACAAGATTGCAAATCAGATCCAAATTTGCCTTTGTGCAGCACAAAGTTGGAATGACTAATGACTTCAAAACAATGAAGGGGCCCTGATGAAACAGCCCAATTCAAAACCCCTGTTTACTTTACATGGGAAAAATTCTTCAGGAAAGCAAAGCCAATATTTATGTTTCTCTGAAACATGCTGTTTAATAGAGATGTGAAGAGTTTTCATTGGCTAGCCATCACGTGATGGATTCAGGATGGAGAACCCGCTTAAAAAAATGACAACATTAAATATTCAGAGTTTGAAAACTGATTATGACTTCATGTCATCACAATGTAGGCATTATGAAGAGAGTGATGGTAACCCACCAGAAACATCTATTTCAAGGGGTGATGTCAGAATGGTCAGGCTGTGCTTCCCCCAGTGCGAGTAAAACACTTCCGTTCCTCATTTACTGTGTCCCTTGAGACACTCCACATGTGTTCTACTTCCTGTTGGTCTTTGAGATGCCGTACCCCCATTTGAATTTTAAAATGACCAGCTATGCAGACACAAACACAACTGCTTAAACTGACATTTGACATGCTTTTATATATGCTGTATATATGCTAAATCACTAACCTCAAATGTTGCAAGAGAACACTGAAACATGCACGTGCACGTGTAACCACAATGCACTGTGTGGCTGATATTAAGCTAAACTCTGAGGTTGGGGATGTTCCACTCACTCGCTTTTTTTGACAATGATGCAAATTTGGTGACCCTGTTTAAACTCATGACTGTTCATCTGTGTCAACTGCACATTCACCTCAGTGAACTTTACATGTCATTGTCTTGTGCTTGTACTTTATCTGTGGCATTTGTATTCTAGTCTAAAATACTACATAGTACCTAAAAATATATTAATACTACAAACAGTTTAAATATAACAGTAAAATATTTAATACTAGAGGGCTTAGACGGTTACTAGAGGGCTTAAAACGGTTATATCTGGTTCCCATGGAAATATAAATATCAAGTACAGTGGATAAAATTTTTTAAAAGCATTTGTTCAACAAATGCAGGGGTATACAGACCCTTATTCATTATGCAATCAATAATAATAAAGCTAGACAACCCTGACACAACTGCAAATCAAACACTACAAACATTGCAAATCAAACATTTTTAACTAGGTCTGGGAGAACTTGCTTGCCAAAAAACCTTCAAAGTCCCAGAAGAGCGTTGATACATTTGTTCTAGAGGAAACTAACCACAGCTGCCTTGGATAGGTTCTTTCTCACGAAAAGAGACTCAGCAAAGGTTAAACGAACAACAAGTACTGTACTTTTAAAACACACTTAAGTTTACCAAAACAATGGTATTCCTATTCTTTAAAGAGCATTCTATCTGGAGTCTATCTGGAGTAGACACACAGATTACTTCAAAATGTCTCCATGTGAACACAACACTCCTGTAGTCACAGCAGTTCTGACTCAATTTAATAATGTTTCACAAGTACAATCTGCCTATTCACACCTCTGTGATGAATAAAGAGGAGCAATCAGGGCCTTCATGTCACCACGAAGGTTTAACTTTTGTAACTTGACTTGAGCACAGGTGGTCCAGTGTCATCCTAAATTCTCATTGAAATTTGGATCATTGACTTTCACAAGAAACCAATTGTTAATCACTTTAGTCATCGACAGCAAGTCTACAAAAGGACATGATGTACTGTGCTCCATTACAGCGCGTTATGTAACAGCAGACAGACTTATATTCTATTTTAAGAGACTCATTCATTTGTAATGAAACTGAAGAGGTAAACTTCCATTCAGTATCTGCTCTGGAATGCTCAAAATTTCGTTCAGAATTCCACTTCTATGACTTCATCAGGTGACTATAAATCCCAGGCTGATAACAACTAAGGAAATTTAAGCATTACATAAATGCTAGATCACTATTCTTCTATTTAAGAGCATCGAAAATGACAGTTAGGGTGCTTAACCACAAGAAACTAATACACTGACAAACTAACCGAGTGTAAACAGTGAATTACAAAACTGAACTGGCTTAAACTGTCTGTTTGTGGCATCAGCAAAGGCTATGGCCCAAACTTTCCCCTCTCCAAACACTGTAACAAACGGTGCATTCTTAGTCTTTTCTCTTGCATCTGACCCTCTCTCCCCGTGGGTCTGATTCTGGGTAAGGACTGTAAAGATGAGACCCAGTGCATTACAGAAATCAAATGCTCTGTAATAACACTCTGCATGCTCCAGGGGTTATAACCCCCTTTAATTCAGGTCAGGACAGATTTATCATAAGACCAAAGATGGTTCTCATTCATAGCGATTCAATGCCAGAATTTATTGTAAATCTACTGGAAAGATTCAGCATCCAACCCCACAGTTACAATAACTGGTCACTGAATAAAATTACTGCACTTGATTGTGAACCACTTAAAATTAGATGAGCCAACTAATTAAACTGCACTTCTTTTGTGTTAAAAAAAATATTGGTTTGAACCATTCTACTAAAACAGACAAACTGGCAGTGGCGGCCGGTCAACAGGGACCCCCCCCCCCTGAAATTAGCCTCCTTTAACATGTAAACAATAAGTTAAATATATATTGCAAATATTAACTAAATAAAATCATTTAATCATAGTATTTTACAGTCATATTATCATTCATTGAAAATAATAAAAATCTAAACTATATTTCTTTCATATGCGTTTGCGGGTTGAGGCTAAGCTCTAATTGGCTTATTTTAAATTGTCCTTGGGGCGTAGCGCTCTGCCCCGAACCCTCCCCTTTTGTTGTTAGAGCGAATCAATATTGTTTTTATA
>JAZGTK010003654.1:0-10275 GCA_036877625.1 Ambastaia sidthimunki
AAATCAAATAGAGTAAACACTAAAAACATTATTTAATTTCTTTTCTGGTTTGTTGTCAGTATGTCCTCCTCTGGGTATGGAGTCTCATCGAATAGGCAGTGACCAGCTACTGACTTCCTCTGTTTATCACCATCGCTATGGCCCAAACAGAGCTCGTCTTAATACTCAGGTACATACCTAACATTCACACACTGCATGAATTCCACTCCATATTAAACGTTAAGAATGTGGGCACACCGGTTAACCCAACAGGCATCTGGTGATGAAGATGACATGAATGGTGGGGCATGGTGTGCTAACTCTGAAGAGAAGATCCACTGGATTGAGCTGGATACACGCACACTAACAGAGTTTACTGGGGTCATTACGCAGGGTCGAGATGATCCCATAGAGTAAGACATTGCGATGTAAAATTAGCTACTTTTATGCTAGGTTGATTTTGTCTATAAATATAGTTACTAAATATAATAAATGTTGATATACGTAACGGTTCTCGCAACATTAAAAGGTGATGTGTTTCTCCAACAGTTCTTGGGAATTTGGGAAGCAAAGTGTATTTTATTGCAGGAACAACACTGTAAACTTCTGTTTTTTTATTATAATGATCTTTCAGGAGTGATTATGTGTCTACATATTATGTGGCCTTCAGTAACGACAGCAGAGAATGGACCGTCCTTCATGACGGATATGCTGAATGGGTAGGTTGCCAGATTTATGTCCAAAAGTCATCTTGGAAATCTAAAATACTACCATTACTTCATTTTTCTATATTGTCAGGAGTAAAAACTATCTAAAAAGAATATTTTGTCTCTGTTTCTCTTCTCTGTGTGCAGTTGTTTTTGGGTAACTCAGATAAAAGCACTCCAGTATTGTCTAATTTCATGGAGCCGATAGTGGCTCGTTATATCCGCATATTGCCCCAGAGCTGGAACGGCACCATGTGTATGAGGATGGAGGTGTTGGGCTGCTCAGTACCAGGTGAGACACCGGCCCTGAAATGACACTCAGGCTAGGCTCTATGTTGGCAATTGACCTTCACATTAAGGTAAATAGGGGCTGTACTTGGTTGTACGGCAGAAATCTCCAAAACTGTTTGGCAAGATCAAAATTATAAATGGTGATGAATCACAAAAAAGAAATATTGTTTTGGCTAGGTCAGCTCATGTGCATGTATTTAGAGTAAACAAACAGGTACGCCGTGACATTTTTACCATGCAGTCATATCGAAAATACTTTCTTAAAGTGATATTCTATGAGTGTCCTATCTCCTCTCTTTACACTGTCTTTGACTCAACACACTGTTTGATGCCCATTGTGTGTTGACAAGTAGTCAATTGTTCATGTATATGGTATTTATTAATATTGTGTATTTTCTCTTGATACTCTCAGATTCTCTCAGCCAAAACCAGAGGCAGAACGAGGTGACGCCCCGTGATGACCTGGATTATTCATATCACAGCTACCTTGACATGGAGAAGGTGAGAGCAGATGCCTGGAAACCGTTCATGAACAGCAGGGGTAAAAAATGACAAAATATGTGTTCCGTGCTTGCCCAAGCAAAACTCACCACAATGATGCAAGGCTAGAAATTTTCAAACCTCTGATGTGATGGGACGACTCCAGTGCCATTTCCAAACCACTGTTGTGTGGTTGCTAGGCTGCAGCTATACATGGTTGCTAAGACATTGAGTGTTTAACACATTATGTGGTGGCAAGATTGTTCTAGGTGGTTGCTAGGGGTGGTTAGCAATTGTAATAGTCTTCCTTGTCAACAATGTAACAACAATGCACATGCACCATGAATAAAAACATGTGTTATTTTCCTGTTTTTCCAGCTGATGAAATCTGTCTCTGATGAGTGTCCCAACATCACCAGATTCTACAGCCTGGGCAAGAGCTTTAAAGGTCTGGAGATTTATGCTATGGAGATCACTGATAACCCTGGGAGGCATGAAACAGGTGAGGAACATAAAAAAACATTTAGGAGACACTGTATTATTGTTAAATTAAGATCAGATCTTTAAGCATATTAACAATGTTTCATAAATTAAGAATCAAGGAAAAGAAACAATGAATGTGTGTTCAATACTCATGCAAACATTAATGATCTCTCTCCAGGAGAGCCAGAGTTCAGATACACAGCAGGTTTTCATGGAAATGAGGCTCTGGGACCAGAGCTTCTGCTGATGCTCATGCAGTACCTGTGTGGAGAGTATAAAGATGGCAACCCTCGAGTGCGCCACCTGGTGGATGAGACCAGAATTCATCTGGTGCCATTAGTCAATCCTGATGGCCACCAGAAAGCTTTCCAGAAGGTGTGTGATACATTTAAACAAACTTAAAAGTGAAGTTTGTCATTTCTATTCCATCAGTGACACAAAATGAAGATGTGAAAATAATGATTACTTTCAAACAGATTTCCCAAACAATCCACTGCCCCCTTTTTAAAATATCTAATAGCTTTAAGTAATATGTTGCCAGTACAAAACTAATGTTAGGATATTGGTGATCTAGCAGGATTACATGTCAAGCATATGATGGCATATATGAACGATCTCAATTGTTTTATTTAAATCTATTCAATTTATTATATTCCTTCACCTTGTGAAAGCATTTATATGTTCACCTTGTGTTCGTATGAGCTGTTAAAGTTAGATTTACCCCTACACATAAAATAAATTACATTCATCTTCAAATGCATCTTTTTTGTTTGTTTTTGTTAATTTGCTTGCTTTTTGTTTGTATTTTATTTTGGTATGTGTCACACTTTGCCTCACAGCAATGTCATAGTCGTGGATTCAAATCCAAGAAAACACATAAACTGATCTAATGTAAATAAATGCATTGTAAGTAAGTTTGGAAAAAGTAAATATTTACATTTATTCATTTGGCAGAAGCTTTTATCCAAAGCGACTTACAGTAAATTCAAGGTACACATTTTTTTAAATCAGTACTTGTATTCCCTGGGATCGAACCCACAACCTTTGTGCTGCTAACGCAATGCTACCAGTTGAGCTACAAGAATGCTGTTGAGCTACATCCAATTCCTGTAGCTCAAATATGTTTGTTTGTAGAATGCACTAATGTGTTTCAGCCTTTACATCACTCTGTCCTCCAGGGCTCAGAGTTGGGCAGCTGGACATTAGGGCACTGGACTGAAGACGGCCATGACATCTTCCAGAATTTTCCAGTCCTAAATAACATCCTCTGGGATGCAGAGGACGCAGGCTCAGTGCCCAAACTGACACCAAATCACCATGTGCCCATCCCTGAGGGTTATCTGTCAGCCAATGGCTCAGTAAGTAAAGAAACAGAAGTAGTGACACAAGTTAACAGTATAAACATGTTAATTTATCTCCTCCTATGGGAATAGTACTAAATAAAGCCAAAGCATCAAACAGGCAATATGCAGATGCAATATGCAATATGGTCTGTGATGAAAACATCCTGATGCTGTTATAATAGTATCAGCACTTTTGGAACCCTGTCTGGCCAATCAGATTAGAGGACCAGAACTAACAGTTGTATAATATTCTTTGGGTTCTTTGGTTTTTCAGGTTGCAATGGAGACCCTTGCCCTTATCACCTGGATGGACAGCCATCCATTTGTGCTTGGTGCCAACCTGCAGGGTGGAGAGAAACTGGTGGCATATCCCTTTGACATGCGCCGCCTAACTAAAGAGTCTGAGGAGAGAGAGAAAAGGCTCAACTCTAGAGCACGTAGACAGAAGCGACAGTACGAGGAGGAAGAGGAAGAAGAACCTAACCCTTACCGTCACTTTGGATACCATCAGGAGAGCTATGGCAGCCCCCAGGAAAACAACCCTTATCATCATGAGAACTATGGGTACCATCAAGAAAGTTATGGGTACTACGAGAATCAAGGCTATCATGAAGAGAATCAAGGCTATCCTGAGGAAAATCGTGGCTATCATGATAGGAACCAGGGATATCATGAGGAGAATCAGGGATATCGTGAGGAGAATCAGGGATACCACCACTCTGAAGGGTACCATGAGGGCTATCAAGAAGGATACTCAGAGAGCTATAGGGAGGGTTATGGAGTAGCTGAACCAGAGGAGGAGTTCAGGGTCACTGAGGATCAGTCTTTGTTCCGCTGGTTGGCCATATCTTATGCTTCCACTCACCGAACCATGACTCATACCCATCAGGGAGGTTGCCACAGTGATGACCCAACAGGTGGGATAGGAACTGTCAACCGTGCCAAGTGGAAGCCTATCCCAGGAAGTGAGCATTACTTAAACTTACCCTTTGTTTGGGTAACACTTTACAATAAATTGTCATTCATAAGCGTTAGTTAATGCATAAGCTAACATTAACTGACAAATGCAAATGGCCCTGTACTGTTGGAGGCAAGGTTTATAATATGTAAGCATTAGCTGTGTGTATCCTCTAACAACAAACACAACAAGCATGGCCACTGTTAGAAAACAGCAGTTTTAGAAACATCTAGTAATGGCTTTGATCAATACCATAGCAAAAAAAATAAAAGCAGCAACATAGGTGGTATGCACAAGCTCTGCAACTCAACACTCCAACACTTTCATATGAGAAAGTCTCTTGCTATTGTGCTGATATCTATATAGTTACTATAGTAACTAATGTAGATACACAGGATTACACTGATCAGATTTCAACATATAAAATTACAGTCTGACCAGTGAGCACTACATATCAGATTTGGTTTATTCATATAGAAGAAATCTACTACATTTCTCATTTTTACATAGGATACAGTAAATCTCACCGACTGTAAGTTATTTTCTGTGCTCAGCTTATTGTGTGGTTTATTTTGTCTATTAGGTTTTTAGCTGATTTCTTTTTAATAGTTGTTCCTGTGTTCTCTGTTTGAATAGGTATGAATGACTTCAGCTACCTTCACACTAACTGTTTCGAGCTTTCTGTTTTCCTGGGCTGTGATAAGTTCCCGCATAAGAGTGAGCTTTTGAGAGAGTGGGAGCACAACAGAGAGGCCCTGCTGACCTTCATGGCTCAGGTGAGCTGTTCAGATCTTCTTTATAAGCATGAATAAAAGACATTCAGCTTGAGTCAGTAACATGTTTTAATAAAACAGTCTCTTTAAGAAAGACTGTGGCCAGTGACACCATCAAAATGGTATAGTTACTAGCAGGGACTAATTGACCCATTCTCACTAGCCAAATCCTGAGCCCTGGTGTGAAATGACATGTCTATGCTTTACATTAACCTTTGACCTTTTCTCAGGTGCATAGAGGAATTAAGGGTGTTGTGAGGGATAAAGAGGGAAATCCCATTCCAAACGCCACTGTGTCCGTGGAGGAAGTTAATCATGATGTTAGGACAGGTAAAATGTTTCTCTGTTTGTCTGGAAAGACATTCTTACTGAACTAATGCAGGATTTCTTTTATCTGGTAAATCTGTTTACTTTCTGGCAATTAAAATTGAACATTGTCAGACTCAATGTCCTGTGAAAACATTACCATGAGACAGATAAACCTAATTTAACCAAAGAAATTATATATGCAACATAATGTGCAACATAATGTGCAAGAGTATAAAAAACAAGTCTCTATTTTACTCTTAGGTGAAGCTGGTGACTACTGGCGACTTCTGAACCCCGGTGAGTACCGTGTAACGGCCAGAGCAGAAGGCTATTCTCCCTCCACCCGTTTGTGTGTTGTAGGGTACGACCCAGGTGCAACCTTGTGCAGCTTTGATCTTAACAAGTCAAACTGGGATCGCATCAAACAGATTATGGCTCTCCATGGCAACAGGCCCATCCGGTTGATAAGCAACGGCAATAGGGAAGGAAGCCAGTATTTTTTAAACAGAAATGGAGAAAGATACAGCAGTATCTTTCACAGTAACCGAATTCCCACTGGAAGCATTGATGAAAGGGTGCGTCTCCGTCGGTTACGGGTGTTGAGACTCCGGCGTCTACGGCAACAAAGGCTGGCTTCCAAAACAACCACCCCCACCACGACCATAGTTACTACGACAACAGTTCTGCCTACCACAGAGAGTAGCACACCCTGGTTTGACTCCTGGCCTGTTGAAGAGATCTTTGAAGGAAGCACAACCCTACCAGAAGAGATTAATTTGACAGATGCACTGGAATACAACTACAATTACAAGATAGACGATTATTAAAACCAAACTTCAGATCAATCATTCCATTCAAAGATTGATTTGGATTAGTATAGGCCATTGTTGCCATGGTAGCTTACATAGAAAATCAGACAATTGTGGGAACACTACAATTAAAATGTGGGAAAACTTTTGAAATGATACACACAAGATTTTTATTTCAGACCAAGTAGAGCTTGAGTCTTATTAACATTTAGTAGTCTAAGTGTAAATCAGCTTGGAAACATTAAAAGTGGAGTTCTTATAGAAACACATCTAATACTGGACTGCTAAACAGTACCAGACTTTACATATGACCACCTGCACCACACCCACTGAATAAAAAAAGAAGAGAACGTTTAAATCTTGTTACAAAAGAAGGTTTATTAGCACTTTTTCTTGCATATAAACAGCCAATGTAAAAGACCACAAGTGCTGCAGATTGTGCACACAACCACTACAAAACTGTTCACAAGGTTCTAGTGATTTGATTTTGGTTGTCTTTTTTTTAAATAAATATGTATATATATTAAAATCTGTTGATGTCTGTTTGCTGAATGTGACCTACACTTTCTGATTCCTCAGCATGATATTTATACTGACAACAATAAAACACCAGTTACATCGAAATGTTTCTGACAAAGAAATGGATAAATCTGTCAGCTTGTTGAAACACTTTTTTTATATGGATATTTTTACCATATGATGCCTGAAGCAGTAGCGAGTACCAGTGTGCTAGTATTTTCATGTCAACTAGATACATTGTAAACAGAATTCTACAAAACTGTAGTGAAAAAACAAAATTATCATGCAATGCAATAAAACTGCCTCTCTTTTCTGCAAACAATACCATGAATTATATAAAGATTTTATTTTAAGGCATAACTAAAACAAATGATAAGCAGGTATCTATATTAATTTCAGTATCAGTAGCAAAGTCGATCCTCCTAAGATGGTGGTACTGTCCCAACATGCAAAGTGGCGTGATGAGGTTCACATTGTCTATAAGAAGCTGTAAAACCTACATTAAAAGACAACTCCAAAAGCCAAAGCAATTACAAGGTTGAAACATACCTGAACAATTAAAACTCTTTAAGGAAAACAAATGTGAATTATATCCTCGTCTTGCTGTAGATGTTTGCTGTAGGAAGCTGTCAATCCTGAATTAACGGCTACCTACAGCAAACAGCCGGTTAACACGGATAACTGAAAATTTCAGGCATTAACTAATATGTTAACCAAATGCATTTGATTTAAAAGGCATTTTAATGCTCAGACTGCAGGCTAGGAATCCAGACATTGTAGAGCAAAACCAAACATTTTTCATTTATGTTGTTGGCCATAATGAAATGTATTCCTTATTTATTACACAAAAACAATTATCAAGAAATCATACATATCTGTATGAATGTGAGCTAGACTTTACAGTCTGAGAATACGACTACAAAAGCAAGTATTGTAAAAGCATTATTCCTAGTTATGATGACCACAGCGCCCCTATGGGGAATACACAAAAAGACAGCTTACTGCTTTTTGAGTGTATTTATTATAATCACTGCTATAGATGAGAATTTAGTGACAAAACAAGCATTTAACTTTGTAAACATGCATGAATTCAAAACAAATCAAATACTTCAGAAAGAGGCATAATATAAAGTACTTTTGTGCATGAAAAGAAGCATGAAAAGGCATGAAAAATTCTTAAAAATGACTTCGTTTTGTGCACTCACTGTCTTGTGTTTGGCTTTAGAATGGAATGAAAACTTTAAAGGATCTGTAAAGTCAAATTTAAAATCCAAGTAATTTTTGAAAAATGTAGCATTATTTGTTAATTGCCCATTTCTATGGTCTGTTACATCTTCAAAGATTTTAAGATTCACTGGTTTTGATTATTATTTACATCTATGGTTATATACTGCATCTCTCCTTAAAAGGAAATAATTAATTTTCCTCTGTCAATGTCAGTTAAGCACTTGATAAATGGAAACATGAAGAATAAATATTTTTTGTCCTTCATTTATATGGGTTTCTATAACATCTTGGCACTTTGTGAGGACATCCCAGTCAACACGTGGTAAAATCTTTTCGTAAACAAAAAAAGTAAAACTCAAAGCAATTTGTTCTATTTGGCCACTTAATACCTTGACATAATAATAACAACAACCATATTAATAAGTGTTCATAAATGTAAACTTTTTCCTTTGCTAACTTTTTGCTCATAACCTTCTGATATCTTCAGATATATTTCTTTCACACATAGTTCACAAAATGAATTGCTCCCATAAGAGATGGAATAAGTTCAAGTGAACAGTGCTAAATCCACAGAATGAAGCAATACCTGAATACCACTCTGATTATAAATATGAGTTCAATAACTCCATCCTCCTACACCTTATTTACAAACCATTATTTTGCTGTATTTCACTTAAGACACTGTATACTGTATATAAGACATTTTGTTTTTCATATTTAACTTACAATTATAGTATAAACAAGTAATATACTATTTTAACACTTGTTCATGTAATCCTTTTGATTTAAATCAATCTTTATGGAAATCCTTCTAATAATGCTTTAAAAATCAGGTCATGTTTACTGGGCTCCTCTTGCATATCTGAGACTTTAATTCTACAGCATAAACATCTTGCAATATTTGTTTTTATTTAATTATTTTTTTTTAAAGATATGCAAGAAGGGTCCAGGAAACAAGGAATGAACATCAATAACATAACATAACATAACAGTCAGCAGAGCTACGATCCAGCTTCTTGCTCCTGCCCCAGAGCTTCCAGTAACAGACCCATGGGAGTCCTCTTCAGTCCTATACTCTCCAGCTTGTTCTCCAGTTTATTCTTAAGACTCCTGAGTCTTACTGAAGCATGAATGAGAATCACTAAAGGCAAAAAGAGGCACTGAGGTTAATACAGTGTACAGCACAACAATACACACAATCCTTTAAATAGCTGTAATTCTATAGCAATAGGTAATGACCTAATGAGAATTTACACTGTTAATGCCCATAAAGACTAACTAGTATTAGGACATATTAGCAAAAATGAAAAGGAAAGTATTCTAAAATAAACAAAGACAAATATTTAAAGGTAGTTACTAGTTTTTGTAAGTACTGTATCCTTTGAGATAAATAACATGGAATACTAACTAAATATGGGGAAGGCGATGCCAAATAGAAAAACAGCAACCCCTCCTAAGACGGACAGAAGAAGGTAGCTGGAGCCCAAGATTGCTGCCAAGCAAAGTGAAGGATGGTTCCTTCGAAATCTCCGGACTGCAGCCTTGTTTTCTGCAGCCCAGACAAACCCCAAGAAAAGGAGGATCACAACTGTGGCCCCAAGAATCAGCTGGAATGGCTGGAAATACCTGTGGCACCAATACACACAATGTGACAAGAGAACTATAATACTATATAGTAAAGTCATTGTATTTAGCACTAACAAAGGAGACAGTTTGCCAACACAAGTGCACTGCTTTTGTAAACATATCGAAACGATATCAAAACCTTTGAAATACCATCTATTTTTGCTTCATTATAAACTGAAACTTGCATGTCAGATAGTGAATGTCTGTAACAATAAATGGCCCAACCCATTCTGTATCTCAGCCACATGAAAGCATGTTTTTAAAAACTTTTTGCGTTTGTTTAACATTGAATGCTGTTGCTTACAAAGGTTATAGTTAAAAAACGTAACAATGAATAAATCTGAATGAACGTACACGTCACTCCTGTTTACTTACCCCACAATAAGAAGGAATGCCACGGCAAAAGCGAAATAGTTTGACTGGTAATACAGCAAATTGTTTATGATCCGGTTATTCCACCGTTCTAAGTTACGGACATCAGGCGCGGAAAATCGGGCCGAACCCAAGAGAAAATCGTCCAAGGTTCTGAAAGGCGGAGGCTGAACGTCCACCATTTTTTACGCTTTGGGTGACTACGTTTACCAGCATGCACTGCGTTGTGTTTCGTCAGCCGTCTGTTCGGACTACACGTCAGTTTTGCTTAATGAGCCAATTTTTTTAAAACTTGAAGTTGTATAAAGTCGATTTTAAAAAAAAAGATTATTATTAGTAGTATATATAAAGATGTATATATATATATATATATATGTGTGTGTGTGTGTGTGTGTGTGT
>JAZGTK010003654.1:10315-26758 GCA_036877625.1 Ambastaia sidthimunki
ATGTGTGTATATATATATACTTTGTTTGTATTACACCTCAGTATCGAGGATAAAATACTTTATGGAGACAGGTATACACATTCTAATAAATATTCTAAATAAAACTTCAACAATGATTGTGACAGACAGGACACTTGTAGGACACTTATCAGTACAACAGTGCAGAAATTAACTTAGAAGACAGTGTTTCACTCAAATGACAGTGTTTAAATTAATATGGTAAAGGAACAAAAAAGTGCTAAAAGCCTAACATTAATTAATTTATTAATGTTAACATTAACATTAATTTCACATCAAATCCAGCAGTCTCTCTTACAGCACAATAAATATAGAAGAATATTAACAAACGTTCAATTTCAGTAAACTACTAAATATTTTAAATAAAGTCTTAATTTTACATCAAAGAATATGTAAAAATCCAAATTATCTAATGTTGAACAATATAAAGTTCTCAAAATGTTCTAATGCAGAATCATTTTATGTATTCATTTGCTTATTCATCACATGATTGACAGTGTTGAGATATTACAGGTATAAACTAAATTGATCAATGTATGATTTGCTTTAAATAGATGACCTTGATAAAAATGTATCTACATCTCTCTGCAACATGAAAAAATACCAAAGTGTATATTACAATTGATAAATAATACAAAGTACTGTTTTTCCCTGAGTGGTATCTAAAACAGGATAATTAAGGTGAGTAACCCTCTGTCTTTGGAGGGTCCTGTAAACTGTGCAAAGGCTTCTAAACCCCTTAACAATCCTCACACTTTTTTCACAGTCTATGATATTACAGTCATCACTGTAAAATATTCTACTAATACTGTCCATAGCCACGTGTTTCTTGGCCTCCTTCTTTGGGGGGGAGCTGACTCGGGTCCTCTGCAAAGGGATTTGCTATAGAGGCAGGAAAGATGCAGATTGTGAAGACAGTATTACCACCTCAGAACCAGGTCACAATGAAAATATCCAGATCTATTCCACACAGAACAGATTTATTTTGAGCTCTAACTCACGATTCTGAAACTGCTGGGCTGTGTATCTAGTAAGGAGTATGCCAAAGCCCTCAATAAGAGCAAGAAGAATTCCTCCCATCATTGCAGAGCCCACCATAGCCAATGGACCACCTGAAATACAAACATGCAAATACAGTAATGCTAATATGAATTTGAATATTAAAGCTAAAGGTTAAAACAGCATTATGTTAATACACAATACTGATGTCAGGTAATTATTTCTGGTAGGTAGTTAAATCTTAGAAGTCTATTCTGTAACACTGCTAGTTTGAACATTGATAATATATTTGATTTTTATATCTCACCCAAGACACAGTTACAGTATACCGATCAATGCGCTAAACTTACTGCGTGCAGCCAATATTGCTCCAGTCATGGCGCCACTTGTGATGGAGTTCCAAGGGTCTTCTTTACCCCGCAAGCGCACCAGTCCACAGTCGATTGTGGAAAACAATCCACCCCATACAGCAAAACTGCCTGAAAGAGAGATAAAACCCTGCTCAGAGTCTACAGTGTTTTTGTATTTTACAGGTATACAAAAAACAATTAGTTCTGAATTATAGCCAGTATTACCACAAAACATTTCTCAGCCCAGTTTCTGCTGTGCCCATAGGTATATGTATATAATATGTGGCAAACAAATCAAGAAACAATAACACACACACTAAGATTTTAAACAAATACATACATAAACAATATACCTCCAATTTGTGGTGCTCTTACTCTCACTGCATTTGCGCTTCCTCTTAGCCTGTGTCGTACACCCTAGGGGACAAAGCATGTGTTTTATTCATAAATAGTGAACGTGTTGGTAAAAGGTGAGGTCAGTTTCCTGATGTCAGTACAGCTTACCACAGGAGCATTCCGGAATCCTTTAACAGTCTGAAACACCCCCCCTCCAATAGCCCCCATGGTAAAAGCACCCCCACAATCATCAACTATCCTCCATGGACTAATAAATCAATACAGAAAGACAAAACTGTGTTGTTAAGGCAAACAAAAAGTAACACCATAACATCAACATAACACAGTAAATACATAAACAAAATAAATTATATGTATATATAAATTGTGTGTAAATAATTTATGTGTATGTATATTTCTAACGCATTTTATATCCCCTTTTATGCTTTGTATATACGCTCTTGCAGTGTGACATAATAATTTTTAAAGTATAATATGTATGTATTTCATATACATACATATTATAATATGCACGTGTTTTATAATACGTGCTCATAACGGCTGCATGCACAAAATAATTAGCAGAATATGTTTTTTAAATAGTGGATGGATTATTGTTAAGTAAAGTAAAGATTAAGCAGAATTTATTGTGCTTCTAAAGTGCTGACCAATGAATCAAGATGAGATCTCACTTGGTATGTTGTTTATCAAAGACTCAGTGTATCAACAGTGTCAACTGTTGTGTCAAGCTACATCAGAGGATGACTGCCCACAGATAAAGCAATGCACAAACGAAAATGTAAACCAGCTTAATGATATCGAAATACTTGTAACGACCTAAAGTGTAAATCTGTCAAAAATGAAGTGACAAATCTTGTACTTTACCAAGGTTCACGGGCATACTCCTCCATGATAACCCTGCTGACGTCAGTGCGCTTACGCAATTTTTCCGTGACAGGACATTCAGTATAGAACCAGCGTACAACAACGAAGTAAATGGACATACCGCCGCGTTTACATTCTCATATCTGCTTTTGTTTCACATTTAACATCTATCCACTAGAAAGTATAATCGTATGGTTATGCAAATTCCATGGATTGGAGTCTGACATAACGATGCTCCACTCAGGCAATATCTGTAAAATAACTTTATAATAGGCCAATCGCGTTAGCGCAAATTACTGTCATTGGCCAGTCTTGATTTGCGCTAAGAAAAGTAACAGGTCTTGATGACAAGCGGATTCTCCGTTTGTCTGAGTGTAACATACAATTCTTGTGTCTGTCACTGGAAAACTTACCTAGTAAGTCATTATTTTCAGTAATATACTGATATGCTTATGTATACAGTATTAAAACAAGTTCCTATCAACTTTAGGGTAAATGCAAGAGTCACATTAGAACCAGCCGCCACATATTAAAACACCATAATATACCCGTCACTTATTTTGAAAATACAAAAATATTGCTTCACAAACTGATCAGTGCACGTATTGATGTCTATCTTTGTCTATATTTTTTTGTTTCTATGCACCTTTCTGTTATTATACCCTAAATCTGATACTTGTTTTGGATAAAAATCAGCTAAATATGAGTGATTCTTGCATGGGACAGACAACCTGGAGAGTATAACATCCTAGAACAATTATGTATCCCTAAAGGTTATACCACATTGAAAATGGCTCCTTTTATGTTGTATAATCTAGCTCTCTGATTGGTGGATGCAGTTGGCCCACCTGGATTCTCAAATGCCAGTGGTGATGTACACTAGCTCTGGGGTGGCTTACCGAAAATGCACTTCCAAGATCGTCAGGGACAAATGAGGTGGGTGTAACAATGTCACAGAGACTTTCTTTAGTTTATCAGTACACATATTACAGAAAAAATCTCTGTGGAGAAACATTAAAAATTACAGTATAAATGTCTTGCATAGAGGGACATGGTGATAGCTTATGGATAAAATGGATCATAGTATGGACAGCGCAGAGCATGCATTCATATAGGTAGATACTTTCTTCAAAAGCAGAGGGTATGAAATATTTGTTACCCAATAATTTTGGAGAGGTCTTAAATTTAGGGTTTTAAATTTCACATCAACCTTTACAAATAATCCTCTCTTTGGTCCTCTTTATAGTATTTATGGTAGAAATAGATATACATGTACTATGTCTTTCATTGTATGTACATTCCACATTGTATCCCAGTTCTATGTTCTGGACGTGTATAACAGTAATGGCACACCACTGACTGCAGATCAACTGGAGAAGATCTGGAATTCTTCCTTTTAAAACAATACAGAGCCGGTTGGCATTTTGACCTCCAACCACCGCAACACTTCGGGTAAAGCCCACAACAACCTTATCAAGAGAGAGTTTTATGGAAAATAAAGGAAAGGAATGCTAAGTTAAGTTTATTTAATAGAATCAGAATACATATCTGGCTTTACACTAGACACAAACAGGCCAGGCACAGAATCTGGTTGCTGCACATAGAAATCAAAAATTGAACATTGTGGTTGTCGCAATCCAATAGTTACAAAAGTTACCTTGTAACCTAGTAAGTTACCTTACTATGACGTGTTTACTCACTGCAAATACAGACAGAAATAACCAGAACAATAAATTCTTTGTCCTGTGTCACTTTATCCACTTATGTGGAAGACTAAAATATCAAAGGAGGAATTTTAGTATTTATAATGTGTTATTTCAAATTATTTATTTGTGCTTAAGTTAATTTGGCCCAGATTATTGTCAGTTTACATAGAGTAATTTATCCGTACAATAAATATAAACACTCTTAGATATAAACAGTAACTTGTAGCAGTTGTTTTTAAATGATATGACATAACAAAACAGAATACTTCCGATTTTATCTTTGATATTAAGTAGCTAAACCACATTGACTAAACATAATCTGTTGTATTATTGGCTAAATTATGACTTATAATTCACCAAAGATCTTGGAGACATTTACAAATTGGAAGCAAAGCTACACTGGTTCCTCTTCAGATGAGCTAATATGTGAATACTCCGCCCTGAACATTCCCTTGATTTGCTGATATTCCCCATGAAATTCCACTTCAGCCCTGCTTCCTGAAGAGCTCCACAGAAAGAGTTGAGTCCCTCTGAAAACCGTCGTCTTTAAGGCATCCACATCCCGAATCTGAAAAAAGAAAACAGGTTTGCATCTAACATGAATTCCTAGAACATCAGGGATAATAACACAGATCCCACCATACACGAGTTTGTGTTTTTCCTATACAGTCCTCAATATCTTTTCAATCAATCTACATTGTGGTTTGCTAACGTTTTTGTTACTCGACTATTCCAGAAAAGTAGTCAGCAGGTCAATGTTTAGCTTAAAACAAAAGACTCACAATACACATTGCTTTACAGGAGATTATACAACAGGTTGTTACAGTCATTTAATTGGCCAAGAGGCAATCCAAGAGTGCTAATATTGTGTATAACAGTACTGGAAAGTGTCTGTGTTTGCGATGTTCTAATCTGTCCATCTGTGGATTGCTTGTAGGCATGCAAAGCATAATGTTTCTCCTTGGTCAGAACCAGTCCAGTATGTTGACTAGTTAGTGCAGTTTCTAGTCTGCATAGGCTACAGATATTGTGATTTTATTTCTTTAATTATGATTAGCCAAATGATTACATTTAAAATAAATTCAGGCATCCGCATGTAGGTTTTGTCCTGTACTTACCAGTATGTATGTGGAGTTTGTATCTGTTATGTTGAACACAGAAAGTGCTCTGATTTGGATCCTCATAGCAGGAGGGGCATCAATAAACACACGACAGCTCTGAGCATTAGAGGGGGAGCTGCCGGAACACTTGATCGGATTCTCAATCAGTCCAGATGAGGAGAAGAGCTGAACATCACAATCTTGGAGGAAAACACAATTTCATCACAACTTCAAATGATTTCAATTCAGCTTCATTTACATTCAAGGTTTTATTCTTACTATTTTGCAGCATTAAATAAGAGTGCTGATATTTCATATAACTGATTGTATGATTATGTGAGCAGTGCAAAGTGGAGTTGGAGTGGTTTTGTATGAACATCAGTATTTTCTGTTACTCCATGATCATACAGGGCAGGGTTATTCTCACATTAAGAAGGGAGCAAGAAATGGAAAACCTGGAGTGGAGCTAGAGCGGAGTAATTACAGAGCGCTTTGAGCATGCAGGGAAAACTGCACTGGCTCCACTTAGCTTGTAAGTTAGCTTGTATACTTCTCTGCCAATGTAAGTAGTTTCAAAAGCAGCCATTTTAGAACTGCTTTGGTTAATGATAACAAAACAAACTGGCCAAATTTTGTCTGAAATGCAAAACTCATATCTTATAGAATATGATATTTACATCTTTTTTAGAACTTGTATGAAAGAAAGCTTATTTGATAATTATACATATTTAGTTCTGATTAAGAACATCTGAAAGAAAATAAATTGGCAGTTTTGACCTGCATTTTCTAACTACTCACCTCCATGATGGCTTTTTTTGTTTTTTACACTTTGATAAAATAGCACCACTCCATTGCCAGGAGTCAGACGGCTCTGATGCACCAGCAGAACATTAGATCGTGACCTCACAGTTTTGCCATGTGTCCTCTCACAGAGACGCATCAGTACGAGTCTGTCATACAGAGCGATATTGTCCTCTAGAGTTTGCACACACACACACACACACACACAATTTATCATACTTGAACTAATTAAAACATTCTCTGAAGGCTAATTGAGTTTGGTACTTACTCTGCTGGCAGTTCAGAGTGCTGGACACAATTTTGATTTGAATAACCTCGTCAAGTGGTCGACCAATAGCAAATATGCATCTCCTCTGAGTGACATTTCGCAGATCGATAGTTCCTGAGTCCTGAAGTAGGAGCTGTCCACAGAAACCTAAACCAGAGTAGATGTGTTATTCCCTTTTTCCCTATACACAATGTATGAGATTTATAAATGAAGTACAAGAAACAGAATTTGCTATTCCACCTATTTACAAAAGCAAACTTCTGCCACCTAAAAGGGGACATATAATAGAGAACAGGAATTTCCTTGTCTGCTTGAAAATAATTATTGTGAAATAAAATATTTAATATAACAGAAGTTTGCAAAAAATTTCTACTTTGCCCCTGCCCACAACCCAGTTCTATTCCAAAAAACCTTATATTAACCATCAATAATTTCTAAATTGGCTGTGACTGACCAGCGTAACACAGCATTTTTATTTTTAGTGTAGACAGACACATTTAAAACCCACAAAACTGTAGCATTGATGCTTTAAACACTTCTCAGAAACAATTATTCAGGCTGGTAGTCTTATCTGGAACTAGCAGACACTTGCCACCTAACTGGTCTGTGGTGGTTCTGTTGGCAAGATCATGGTGCTTCTCATCCCTTGTACTGTAGGTACAATTCTTGAGAAACTTTTCTTTCTCATTTGGAAGGAAACAGGTGTGGTTCTCGTAAGCAAACCCGGTGCTTTCCATGCCTGCTGTCCTCCACTGGGTTCTGACAGGTCACTGTGAGTGCTGTTGAGCGCTGGTGTGGAGTCAGGGGCTGAGGAACAGTCAGGGCTGTAGCAGGCTTGAATGGTGATGGGTTTCGGTAAGTGTAGGCAAAGAAAGGGACTAACAGGAAGAGGGCTGGATGGGCCCATGCAGGACACAGTCCGAGATTGGATTCCATAACCACATGACACTGAACACTATATTACAGAGAACAGAAAAAAATCTTTGTATTAATTCACTATAAACCATAAAATATAAACCTGGCAAGGTTTCATAAAATAAACAGCAATAAAAATGTAATGATATTGTTAAAAATTATACATCAAGCAATGTAGTTTTTCAGAAACACATAGATACAGTGGTGCAGTAATACTGATGTAATGAAGTCTATGTTTATACAGTAATTTACAACGGCTTCAAATGCTGCTCAACTAATATTAGTCAAGAACTGGCACCATTTATTTTAGAATGAATTACTAATTTTTAATATAAATATTTCAAACATTAATAGAAAAGAAGCTTTCATAAATAAGCATTTTAAAATTTTACATAATAACAGATCATTATTTTACACACAAAAACTGTATATAAAAATAAAAAAGTTTATTGAAAATTTTAACTGATAGTTGAGGTTTCCTGAACAAAACGTGGGTGGTGATTTTACAAAAGCCCCATTAAACAGCAGAGCCATAAACAGGGTTTGGGTTCTTGTGTATAATAGTTGTGTATCTATTTTGAATGTGAGGCACTTTACCTCACTCCACTCATTTATGTCCCACTGAAAAGAACAGGCCTGTGTGTAGCAGGGGGCCGCGACGGGAGGCTTCTTTCCAGACTCGCACATGTCTCCCTCCACAACCCTCTCAACACCTCCCACATACTGAACACATAACACACTCCTCACAGCCACGCCCATCCCGCAAGACACCGAACACTCACCCTGCTCACCCACCTGCCACCTACAGAAAAACACAGAATTACCAGAACACATCATCATATAATGTTACAGAAGTGCTTCTCATTTGGTTCTGCTTCAGGATTGAGTGTGACCCAGCACACCTTCAGAATGACATTAAAAATGTCATAATTGAGATTAAAATGTGTTAATAATAACATGAACTCAACAGGCCCCAATGATATGCATAAATAAGATAAAACAAAGACTGGGCCAAATGTTGTTTGAGTGTTTCAGGCCTGCAACATGTTTTTGGACTGTGACCCACCAGAACCATTAAGTTACATAATACATAAAGTAACAGTGACATAACAATGGCAGGTGTTGCTGGGATGAAACAAGAGGTCCAGATTGTTGGTCTGTTCATATGTTCAATAGAGAAAGTGTGTATGTGGTTGTTTACCTAGCTGGACAGGCTTCAGTATTACATTCCACCAGCTCTAAAGGTCTTGGTACAGACTGACAGGCAGATTTTCCCACCAACACATCCCTGTGTCCGTGTCCTTCCTGGATGCAGTACAATACTCTCCTCGCTACACCACCCCCACAAGACACACTGCATTGTCCCTGTATGTAACCCCACCTACTGTAGACATACACAGCTTATCGTGTAAATCTTTCATATATCTATGTCTAGAAAAATACAGTATATGTCTAGAATATGTCTAGAAAAATACAGTATAATCAGTGCTTACGTTGCAGGACACAGTGATTGACTACAGGGCTGGCTGTATGGCTCTGGTTTATTGCTACGATCACAAAGGAATTCTGGGACATCTAGACGTGATTGGTGATCCACACAGGAAAACCAAACCTGCTGAGATCCTGTGTAGACAAGATAAGCATGAGAATCATAATTATGTGCACATCACAGAAAAAGTCTGATAGTAGGTTTTTTAAAGGTTGCCACAGTGTTCTTCTCATTTCTGTATTGTCACAGTTACCATTCCCACAGGTCTTAGAGCACTGGCCAATCACAGGGCTCCAAACATAAACTGGAACCATTCTGGACCATGGCATAACACGAGAATCAGTATGGGTCAGCTGGACCTAGAAAACATATATTATGTCACATATTCTGTAACTGACTAACATCTTGGTAATTTTTTATACCTATTGCATGAGCATTGTTGGTAAATGTCATTATACACAATGGCTGAAGAATATATATTTAATATATTTTTAATTCTTTAATACCAGTGGCAATAATGAACTTATTTTGTTATATAGTACCTCTGTTTGGGTATCCCATCCTACTGGACACACATCTACCACACAAGGAACATGTTCTGAAGGTTTGGGTTCAGGACACAGATTTTGGTCAACTTCAGAATCAGATCCACGATGAGAACGGACACACAGCACTGTCCTCCTGGCCTCTCCAGGTCCACACACAGCTGAACACTCACCAGGCTCTGACACCTGCCATCTACAGACATATACACACATGAAACTGCAAGAATACTGCCAGCCTCTCTCCCAACCACAATAAACCAGCAATCAATTATCATCACAGTGTTAGTGTAACAAACTCTACATTAAACATATTTACTGTATTTATATACTACATGATCCTAATGTTACTGATCTTATTGTGAAGGATTTATTGGTGCATTAAAAAATGTCTTTAAAGTCTTTCATCACAATATTACACAATTTGCTTTGGTTCTGAATCAATGTCATCAAACCCTTTTATTTTCAATCCTTCCTCTCCAGCCACCGATAATATAAAGACCATAAAAAAAAGAAAAGATTTCACAATCAAGATTTCACGATCTAATCAATTCATGATGGTCAAGGTCATGCCCTTTTTTTCTACCATTCCACTTTAAGGAACTGAACTTTTGAGATTTTTTCTAATGACTTGCACTTCTTTTGGGGGCTTCCAAACTTATTGTAATTCAGTAAATACACTTTTTAACTTTACCTGGCAGGACAGAGTTGGAGGTTGCAGCTCTCAGAAGTTGTGGGTTTAGAGTCATGTGTGCACTCTGAATCAGGCAGCTCTACTTTCACTGTACCCTGCCTCTGAGAACAGGTCACAGATCGCACTCGCTCTCCCACACCACAGGGGGCGCTGCAGGGTCCAAACTCACCTAACTCCCAGCTGCAACAAATAATCAACAAATGAAGCTCATTCCCAGTTCGGAAGAAAGGCAAAAAATAAGTAAAATGGAAATGACAATTAATAGAGAAACAGGTGTTTGTGTCCATTATGCTGTGGCTAGACCTTGCTAATAGCCAAAGCTTGATATTCTCACTGGTTTTGATGTTGTTAAACAGAATTATGAACCCAGAACACTGAAAGGCACCTTGGTGGGCAGTCTGGCAGGAAGCAAGGCTGGAGAAGATCTGATGTTGGAGGGGATGAACTACATAACTCATCTTCTAAGGGCTCATGTGTGCTCACATCCACACAGATCTGACTGATTTTCTGAATGCCTGCAAAAGAGAACAGACAAATCCACGACCAGTCAACATAGAAGACTTTGTAATACTGTCCAAGGCAATACAATAATCGTCTTCTTACAGTATATAAATAATTACATGTAACATGTTTATATGCCAAAGAAGTAGCTGATCATTTGTTACCTGTGCCACAGGTGACCGAGCATGGAGAAATGACAGTGGACCGTCTGCCCTTAGCAGCCACAGATACAGTATCAGATGAGTAGTACTGGTACGAGATGTTTGGACTGGTGAGGTCTCCATATTCTCTCCCATAATTACAATACACCTAAACCATATCAATAAACTGTTAATCTTTTCCCTCTTGGTAAAACATGTATTTTTACAGTCACAATGAAGGACATCATTTGTGCACACCTGTATGTGGATTTTGCCTGTGATTGGTCCAGAGATGATCAGCTCCTCGGTGTGAGGTAGATGCTCAGGTGTGAGGTAGAGATGATAATGTATGGGGCTCCTCTCCAGAGGTGAGGGGTATGTGATGTTTAATGCTGGATATCCATCCCCTGCCACCACATACTTATCATTTACCAGCACCGCTGGAAGAAAAATGATGGAGATTTCTTTAATATCAGCTTTGAACTACATCTATTTTTTTGACAGGACATAATGCTGTACTTAGATACTCACCAAGGTGTGTAAAAACTGGCTTCCTGTTGATCACGTGAACTTGAGAGGCATTTATAGGAAGGGTGAGGAATGTGATATATTCTTGAAAAGACAATTGAGACATAAAGACACACAGACAAAAGAGAAATCTGTGTGGTGGTTTTAACAGAAGATAGAAAATTGGACAAAATGTCTAAAGGTGACGACTGCAAGGTGGAGTATGAAATGAATAGCGGGATAAAGCATTACCTTTAGCCTCTCCACCTGAAAAAGTGTTTGAGACCATTTGGCAGGTGGAGCCATTACCTCCACAGACCCCACAAACATCCTCCACCTTCCCAGAATGCATTACTCCATCACAGCCAAACAGCTAGTGGAGTATTACAAGCAAAGAGTATAAAAATATATCACATGCTTATATCTGTTATGAGCAGTGGCTTGAAATCCTGGAGTAATTGTACTTTCTTACTATATTTACTAAATGTAAGTATTATTCTGTGGAATTTATACCTAACTTTTATACTGTTGAAACTAAAATCCCTCTCTTATTACATTTTTCACAGGTCATCGTGAATGCTTTCAACTTTTGTCTACTAAATGAAATTACTGTTCTTATTAACATTTATTAAGTTAACAAATCAAATAAAAAAACAATTTGACAAATTTGACTTATCTTTTATTTAAAATAGTCAACAAACCAGACTGGACACAAGTTATACACTGATGTGTGCAAATGTCTGTTGTTACCTGGCACTTTCCACCCAGACAGGCAGAAATAAAACCTGCTGATGCAGACTGATCAGTCTCACATCGAGTCCCATCGATGAACTGAGCCCCACGACTCACCATGAAGTCTTGCTCCCGCGAGCGACACATCAGTTTACACTGAGAGTCACCTGAAGTAAACAAGCATTACAACAAGAGCAGAGAGACACAAATATGCTTTATTATCCATTGTAATATAAAGTATTTCATATATAGTTGAAATGAGAATACCAGAAGCATTATATGATGATAGTTGACCTGGATTATAGTGCAGGAGTCTTCTAAACTATTTTTTTTTGGCACATTCATGGATCTTTTATGACCTTTTTGCAGCTTGACAGACTGGTAACTATTGAAGATTATTTAAAATAAATTATTTTTTTCTAAATTTTAAATGTCAACAAAACAAAATAACCTTTTTGAGATTATGAGATTAAGTAAAATAATATTGATTTTCATTTTTAGATGAAAGGAGAACTATTCCTTTAAGTGTTTTTTAGAATTACAAGTGTACTAAAAGTACTAACCCAGGTATTTAAATGTATGCTAAACTATAGTGTATATATTAAGCATGTAAAAAAACTCAAAATTAAACACAAAGATCTTTACCATGAACATTTTACAGGTAAAATCCTCCAGAAGCTACTGCCCTGCTATACTATTACCACAAACTTGTGATAATAAGTGTCATACACTTAATATGGTCAAATGAAAGCAGCTTATTTCCTGGTCATGGTCACCTGAGCTGTAGCTGACAGCAGGAATCCAGGTGTAGACTGAGGTGGAGTCAGCAGACACTGAGAGAGGCTGCTGGTCTGTGGCTGAGCACTGCTGGGCCATAAACTCCAGCTGTGTCCTCTTACATGGCTGTAACAAACAATGACATGCCACATCACTTGATGTTTATGATGGACAAAATGGTTTGCGGTTTTTCTTAAGAGTTACTTAATCAGTTTTGCAGCAAAGCATTTGTTTTAGCCTGAAGTTAATAACCATTGTCTACTGTTTTGCTACTCACCTCTATTATGTAATATTATGTTTTATATAGCAATGGTAACATGATGGTGTTCTTTGCAGCATCTTGGCATAAGCAGCATGGCATGTTAATCATTCAGTATCATGGTTTATATCATAGTATTATAATATTGACATGATTTCACCATAGTACATTTTGTTACAAACCTCTGCTTTTGTAACAAATCATTTAATAAAATAAACTATGCCCACTAATCAGAATAAATGTATTTTTTAAAGAAAAAGCATTATTATACATTATATATTATACATATTATACATTTTATATATATCACAAGAGCCACATAGCAATGTATAGATGGTGCAATCCTAATTTGGTTAAGGTGACCTATAGGGGCCCAAAGTAAACATGCTGGGTGGCTCTACCTGTCGATTGCAAAGTTCAGCTTCTGTGTCCTGGCCTTTACACATGGTACCACCAAAGGCTGGCCTGAAATACAGAAACATTCATCTAAATACATATAGATTAATACCAGTACACAGATACCAGTGAAAATACAATGTCTCCCATTTAACTACTTGTTTCTTGGCAGAAGCACTCCTACTATATATATATACATACACATATACTGTATGTTCAATATAATTGTGGCCATTTTTGTTGCAGGTTTATTTTATTATGAAGTACTGGCAAATAGTTACTGGTAAAAGAAAATAGTGAACTGGTCTGACTTGATGTTTGCATTTGAGGGTTTTGTGTCACCTAAAGGTGTATATTTAAAGTCTATATATACTCTGGTGGTTAAATTAGATGCTCCCCTTAGGCTACTTTTAAACAATTCTCCTTGTCAGACTTTTATTTAAGCACCTGGGATTGTTACACTGTCTCTTGCGGTGAGTGACTCCTCCTCCACATGTTCTTGAACAAGGTGAGAATTCAGACCAAGAAGACCAGGAACCATGAACCACCATGGAGGAACCCAAGGCTGAAGGAGACACACACCGACCCTTTAGACACCACTACAGCCACACAGAAGAAAACAGTTAAAATGTATCTAAAGTACAGGATTTGTAAAAATGTTCTTAAAAACCTAATAAAAAAAGTGTCACAATGACCATCTAAAATAAAAAAGCCTACACAAAGACACGTACTAAGATTGATTTATTTGAGGATACAACATAAATAAATATTGTTTGTAGTAGTTTATCACCTGACTGATCCCACATTCTGTTCCATCCAGCAGTGGGACAAGCAGACGAGTACAAGAACTGCGGTCACGAGGGTTGATATGACAGGACAGAACACGGCAGGTTGCCTTGACAACAACCGCAATGTCAAATGGAAATATGATGTAATAACTATTAAAGCTAGTGTTAGATCTGTGACAGCTTATGATTTATTTCATATAAGGTTAATGTTTACCATATCATCAGTAGTGAAAGAGCAAGCAGTGGCTGAACTGCCAAATGCAATACGACATTGATCATCCACTCCATAGAAGAGACCAGGTCTCCAATCCTGCACTGAACCTCCCAGCACTGGAACATCCTTCACACACTCTGCTTTACCTGCACTGCACACAGTAGTGAAGAAACACACATATTAACCATACAGCCATGTTACAGTAACTATCCACAAGATGAGAATATTGTGATTGAATTGGTCATATAAAATGAGAGAGGGGGACTAGGTGTTTTCCTGGTTTAGCTGGTCTCTCAGTCTTGCTAGCTAAGTGCCCAAAACCCAAAAACATAAAATCAGACTGGCCTGACATCTTGGTGGCCCACTCAGAACAACATACCCTTCTATACATGAATCTGTAAATGCATAACACCTGAAAATGTTCTGGAGCTGAGCTCTGCTACACTGGGACCAGGTGAGATCTACACTGTTATAACCTCCATCAGATGCCATCATAAATCCACTGGAGCTGCATGTGTTGTCTATCCCATCATGATTTATGCCAAAGCTGGAAAAAAAACAATAAGGCAAAATTTAATTTACAATAAACAGTCTTGTTTTGATTTCAGAGTTTTACACTTTACATTAAATGATGCTCTCAAACTTACCTGTGGCCAATCTCATGTGCGATAGTGATGCCGAGATCAAAGCCTGTATCTTCTGTAATCACACAATTCCATTGGCTGGAACAGACTCCACCCAACTGAGTTACGCCTCTCACAAGCTTATTCCCATTGGGTAACACCAGATCAAACCTTGATGATGTCAAACGAAGTTACTATTGCAACTTAAATAGTAAAGAATTTTAATTCAAAGGTTTTAAATTTGTAGCAAGTGTTATTAATTAACTATCACTATTTGTACAAAATTGCATAGTAAAGTCCTTGTGCTTGTTAGTTTTCTAACAAAAGTGTTCTCTGGTTTAAACCACACCTGGTAATGTACAGCAGCAGATCTGCATGTAGAGGGTCAGTGTCAGCTTCAGGGTTAACCTTGTGACCCCACTCGCACACGCTTCTTAGTGAAGAGGTGATGTTTTCAGAGATCTGGATCTCTGGCTGTGGATTTAAAAAGGTTTGAGACTATTCAAACTGTCCATGTAAAATAATGTAGCAGCTGTGATGTACAGCACAGGGTGTTAAACAGTGTATTTCTTACCTCTGACTCAGTAAGAATTACCATACGGACAAGGTGAACTCTTATATTGGCACCAAGGGTAACATCTCTTAAGAGCTCAGAGGCCTGCAAGTGCGGAAAATACATTTCAAAAGAAAAATACCCTTGTTGATCTATGTTATACATTGAGATTGTATCCTATGTTAACAAGTAAACACAAATTAACAAACAATGTCTTGTTTGTTCTTTCAAGGGTTTATAAAAACATACATACAATGTTGAGATTGGTGAGGATGTATCTCTCAGTATCTTGTCTATGAACACTATAGACATCTGGACCCACCACCACTGCTAGTTCCAAATGTGTGACCTCTGACCCCAGAAGTGCTCTCCGTAACCTGAACTGACCTAAAAAAAGAAAATAATTTTAAATATTTAACAATATTTTTCTTTAATAAATATTATCTGTAGTAAAAGCATCATAATATTTATCTGTGAACAGCAAAAAAATATATATATATAAATAAAAATAAAGACAATCATGAGTATACAGAAAAAGGAATAATTCCTAACAATTATATAATACATACAACAAGACATTAGTATGATAAATGTACAATGTATTTACCAATGTATTTTATGTTTATGAATGTGTACTGATTACTTTGTATACTTAACTAGTATAATGTTCACTCACTCTTGGGCTGTTTAAGACGTGTCCTCACTGGTAAAGCATGGGTTAATAGCAGGTGAGGTACACCGGAGGGTAAATCCATAGTAAAGTCCTTCAGATTGTCTATGTGTTTTTGAAGCACTGGGCGAATATACAACCTTCTCTCTCCTGACTGAATCAGACCTTGCTGGGGAAAAA
>JAZGTK010003655.1:0-26752 GCA_036877625.1 Ambastaia sidthimunki
ACTCTAATTAGAATGGCTGATATCTAAGAGGAACCAGATTTAGTGTCTTACCAGCCCAACTCAAGTGTCTCCAACAGACACAAAACATGATTACATAAACAGATGAAGAAGTGAGAACATCACAAACTAGATGTTACATTTTCTAAAGACAATAAAACTAGTGGTAATCCACTACCACTGGGTATATGTGGACTATCCACTACCAGTGGATATATATATATATATATCATATATCATATATATCATATATCATATATATACAGTTTCAGGTGACTGGTTAAGCTAACATTGCTACGGCTGATCGGAATGCTCAAACAAACAATGTTTGGATAACAGTGTAATACAGCCACACTTCAATGGAATCAACCTACAAATGGCATAGTTATTTCTACTACTAACACAGAAACAATTACACACATCACTAATACATCATAGATAACAAAAATCTCCAATTGCATCTCCAATCGGAGAAATCCACATTACTCAAGACAGATTTATCATGCACATTTATTGTCCATTAAGAAACTTGTGCAGGTCAATGACTCTTTAATTAGGATGATATATGCTCAAGATGAGAATTACGGGCTTCTCTCTGAAGGTGACCCCGCTGCTCAGGAAATTATTACTTGCCACACTTTAACATTATTTTCCATCATTTATTCTCTCATTAGATGCTCATTTGACAGCATCACGTTAATTTTTTACTGAATACAATATCCACTTATTTTTTTCTTTTTCTTCATTTCCTTTATGTCTATTAACAACATCTAACCCTCTCTGGAATAGCTCTCTCTCCCCTCCACATGCTAGGAACTAAATCACACTAAATCCTAATGGCAGGATTATATGGGCACCCAAGAGCAGCATGTCCCATTATTTCCTTCATTTCCAAAGATATATTCAGCAATAACCAGCCGTTACTGGGAATGAGGGCACCTGCCTTCCGGCTGCCACACGCAATGTCCACTGAGGGCGGCTAATTATAAGGTTTATTAGTTCACTTTATAGAGATAGAGATAGTCAGAAAGTTTCTAGGGATTAAAGAGGGGAAATACAGAAGGTATTTAAATAGTGATTTGCTGCCAGAAACTTAAGAAAGAGGGAATTAAATTGTAAATGGTAATATGGATCTCACTTAAACTTTAATTAAATGCCACTAAATTTCTTTGAGAAGTATCAACAATCCAGCAATCTTACCACCTTTAAAACAGAAAGTCATACTTGAGTTGAAATGATTGAGGCTTGGCTTGTAATATGTAATCAGCCTCTGTTGCATAACTGGCATAGATCAGAGTCCTCTGAGGTGGGTGTTTATCTGTTCTTTTAAGCAGGGATAGTTCACACCAAACCAGCCAAAAATATCCACTATTCTATGACAATGGAACCTTGAGACTCTTCTTACATTGGAGAAAAATTCAAATGCATTTACATGTAACTGTAATGTTTAATTTTTAAGTTAGAAATTTCTACAAACACATTCATATTTTTAGAACTGACAAGCTTCTAAAATGATCAAATAATAAACAATATTAAAGAGACCATACAAGTTACTTAAGAAAACCGTATGTACTGTGTGATTGGCTTTGTGCTGTCTATATTGAAGGGGATTACTGTTTTTGCATTATACATTTAACTCAGAGATAAAATGTAACATTAAAGAACTTCTCTCATGGATTCACAGCTCCTACCTAGACACTTCATTACTGAACAAAAACTCCCTCTTCTCTTCATACCCAAACATTTAATAAGGTCACATAAAGTTTAGTCCTTTTTCACTGCAACACTGTAGCTGTGCCTCATCTCTGTTACAAAATAAATTACAAACAGTTTGCATAATTACAGAAGAAAATACAATAGCTTTAAGGTTATGGGGGAGGATTAGTTTCCATATTGACAGGTTCCAGCAATGTAAGGTTCAGAGTAACTGAGATAGCAGGTGAGTGAATGTGCAGGTCTGCAGCCAGACCCTTCCTTTATTCTCTATATATATCACACTTTCCTATTTGCTGCATGTTGTCTTTTAATCTAGTTGTGGGTCTATATAAATTCACTTATGTATTGATATATTCAGCTATTTTCTTTCAAGCTTTTGGGGCAGCAATGCTGTTGCCTCTTACTGTGAAAATGTGTTTAAATTTTTCATTCTTTTCAAACTCATTTCTTGTTCCTCAGCTGAGAAGTAAATTGCTCGGGCTCTATTCATGTTTGGACGTTCACTGGAACTAAACCAGATTGAAATTGTTTGCTTGGTTTGTCAACCCAAAACCTGTAACCCTGACTTTGCTGAACCCATTTCAACCCTTAATACAGGCCACAGGCAATCCCTTAAGACAATGAAAATACTGCCTTATTGTCTTTGAATTATGTATTATAAAATTGTAGACCACACTGCAGAGCTGGTATCTGCACAAAATTTCAATGCAACTCAGCTATTTAGTGTTCAAAGAGTTTGAAATAATTTAACCATAGAAAGTTTAATTAGACAGCTGTTGCATATTTATGCTTTAAGCTTATACTTTTGACTCTTAAGCAATTGGTTCATTTGAAAAATATGTCATACATATTCATAGATTTTTTTATTCATAGATATTCAAGAGGTTTGTATTTGAAAGTTTTGAAATTGTTCTGGAACAACTGCTTTAGTCTTAACAATTATGTGACCAGAGAATGTTATTGGATTTAATTGATAATGTGGTTTGCATGATTTTTATTGTTATTAACTGTATAGGAATTTATCTTTATCTTGTCTTGTAACTTTCTAACAGTGTTGAAAATACATAATCAGGATACAAAAAATTACAGTTACATTAGTTTAATGTTATAATTAATAAAATTAATTTTTATATTAACATCAATATTTGTAACTGTTACATTACTAGCAGCATCACAAATTAGAAATATTCTAGTGGAAGACTACTTGGGTGCCTCTGCACATTAAGCCAGGGCAGGAATAATGTTAATATTGCTTTATTTGCACATTTTCATACTGTATATAGTGTGATTCAAAAACAACTGTAAACACCCAATTTCATTGCTTTAACATGGTTTTTTGTAGCACTTAGATTAATTTACATTTTTGTTAACAAGTTAACATTTTGTTAACAACTCTCTCATGTGACAGTTCAGGACTAAAATATTTTGGCTTGAAAGCATCTAATCATGATGCGTCTGCTTTTTGTCAAGCACAGAGCTTTGTACACATACGTGCTAAATCACTTTCCAGCTCTATGTTTGAATTGTTCATTTCAAACAGCTTGCCTATAATTGCATCAACATCGGTGAATGAAGCAGACATCTGTCGGAGAGGAACAAACACGGCTTTATATTGAATTTGTAAACATGACAGTAAAGGAAAAGAAAGGAAAATAGAGGTAGATGGGAAGTTGCTGATAAGGTGGATTTATGGGCTGTAAATGGGGCAACATGAGTTATCCATCATGGCATAGGTTGTGGTTTGAAAAAATTGGTGATTAATTGTCGGTGTGTGTTGAATGTGGGTTGGGTTCTATTATTTATGCTAGTACCTCAAGCAAGTTGAAATATGTTTATTCTTCAAAACATTTGCATTTAACTACCTTGAAGAGACTTGTTTCATTTTGATCCTACACTCCAGTACCAGTAAAGTTTGCAACAAATTCTTAAAAACCAAGTACTTCCGTTTTACTTCTGCAGACATGGCTTTGCTGTCTTATACGTGTGCTAGTTAGCATGGGAAAGTATTGTTTGTTTGCTTTAGGCTGACATGTTGATGCACTTAAACATGTTGACACACTTTGTTTTAATCACCACAGAGCCACACTATTTATACTTCTGGGAAAAATCAAATGTTGTGAAAACCTCAAAAATGTACGTCTGTATACAAATTGTTTTCAGGTAAACTTAACACTTGTTAAAACAAGTCATAAAGTCATAAAACACCAATGACTTCTAGTGATTCCTGCTAACTATGCCTCTGAAACAGCGTTACTTTTCATATGATGTCACAAATCCCTCTTACAAATCTCTTTTAGCCCTCCCCCTTCAACCACCTCTCATACAGAAACCAATTTCAGTTTCACTCGATATTAAAAACCCTGTTTCACTTGTAAATGAGTCAGATTATGAAAGTTAAATGGGTTAGGAATGTTGTTTCATGTTGACTTTTTTAAAGGTCAGGAGCTGTTCTAAACTCAATATGCAAACTTATTTAAAGTCAGTATAGTGTTCCTGTATCGAGTTCCTGTAGCTCAGTTGGTAGAGCATTGTGTTACCAGCGCAAAGGTTGTGGGTTCGATTCCCAGAGAGCACATGTACTGATAAAAATGTATAACTTGAATGTACTGTAAGTTGCTTTGGATAAAAGCGTCTACCAAATGCCTTAATGTAATGTAAAGTCAGCGTGAGCCGGAAGTTGCAACCAACTTTAGTGTTCTGATGTAATTCAAAGTAAAATGAAACATTGGGGGCGTGGCTTGTATTTTTTACACTGGGACATGATGTCTCTAAAAGGGAACTGTAGAGCAAAAAAAATGGAGCAACTGACTATTAGATGGAAGTGGTTAACAGTTCCGACTCCACCACTTCCACAGAGGGAAAGTACATTTTCAGATTTTGATAAAAGATAGGGCACACTCATTATTATAAAAGTAGTGATGTGCACGGACAAATCATTTATAATAAACACTGCAGTATTCTACAAAAAAATAAGAATAGTATATTCTGATTTCATGGTGACTTGAAACCCAGAATATTTACTCATTTAAATGAGTCACCTTGTCCCATCATTCTATCTGATTCGCATCTTTCCTCATCACAACAGAAGGTTCCACAGACAGGATCGCTAACTGTGGAGAGAGGAGAGTGAGTGATAGAAATGAGAAGAGAATGCAGATAATATGTACGATCAATTATCTAAGATCGGTAAAATGCCATTACATTAGTGTCTTCCCGAGTCCATATGCATGTAGATATCGCTGCTTGCGCTTCACAGCCAGCATACGTTTTATCATTCCTAGAGGAAAAGTTGCATTCATCTTCTCTGAATTGCCTCTCTTCTTATCAATAGGAGATACTCCAGATAGTGGTGTCAGAATGCAGGTGGTTGATTTTGAGATATTTGTGCACAGTGGTGTGTTTTTAGGCCAGAAAAAAACAGCAGTGTGCAAGCTTATTCAGATTCATAAACAGCAGAATGAAGCAGGGGAGAGTGTATTGTCACATTTGGCACCCCTATATTGTAAAAAAACTAAGAATATTAAATGCTGTACTACACGGCACCCTGAAATACTTCATTATAATATTTTAAATTGACCGTTAGCACTGGTAACAGATCTCCCATGCTGCGCTAGTCTCGTGTCTTGCGTATCACTCTGCAATCTGTTTTTACACAATACAATTACACTTTTTTTATTTGAATAATTATTACAAATTATAGTGCACGGCTGTGACATAAACTGAAACCTGATGTTTCAACTTCAAAAAAACACTGTTAAACTATATCATCAAATTCTTAAGTCTCAGCTTAAAAAGAACCCAACTTTACCTAAATGATGAATTTAACGGTCAAGCGCTCTAATTTAAACTCAATAAAAGATAAAATATATTTAGGCTGCCAGCTCTCTGCGAACTGAATTCCACAAGTCTGAGCTTAAAAAATAAGTTGATGAAATGCAATAAAAAACTTGATGCAGTATGATGCAGTAATTACATGGAAAAATCAGGAAAAATCAAGAGTTCTTCTCTTTAAATTCTAGAAACTGTACAAATGAGAATTTGCATACAGCATTTTCATATCTCTTAAGATTTACATATCTACCTAGATTTACACAAATTTAAAACCTAAAATCCGCTTAGTACCTATAAAGTTTGTCTTTAGTTGTGTGGCTTTAATGTGGCATTTATAAATAATTAGGTTTTTGTGTTTTAACTTTAGACATCCCAAAAACTATTAAATTGCTCTGGCCAATTTGTTTACTTGCAAGAGCTTTAGTTCAAATGTGTTTACATTTTCTTCAGATAAGGTCTTTGTCTTGTTTGTTGCCTCTGAAACTAAAAATTAGACCTTTTTAATTTTACAACATCATAAACAGGTTAATTAAATATGATTTAAATACAAATGCACTAATAAGAGGATTAGTGATCTGAACCGTTTTCAATAAACCCGCTAAATTAATTGTGTTATTTTATTGCAGCTCTGGTAAAGTTAATTATTTATGAGCTAACTGTCACAAGATTTGGGTTTATGAAACATTAAGTTTAAATACTTGTAATATATAAGACAACTATTTACTTTGTTTCCATGGCAATACCTGGCTACTCTTCTTAGTTCCTCACACAAATGTCACACACTTTCTACATTTTTTGTTTGTTTAACTTTGTGATTTATTGCTTTTGTCCTAAAGCCTCATTAGTGATTCCCAGAAATAATACAGATTCACCTTTCAAAATGTTTGTTTTTATACAGCATTACTGAAAATTTAACTGTAGCGAATAGTGTTGTACACTGTTAATACTTGCAAAGCTTAAAAAATCAGTAGTGATGACTCTAATGAGACAGGATACATGTAACATAAACATGAACCAAAGCCTCACCCCATTACCATCACAACACAAAACACAGGTATAAAATAAGGGCTAATGAGGATAAGACACAGGTGAGAATAATCAGGAAGGGAAACAGAAAACAGTATAGAACTGCAAGAACTACTTGTTTTTATAATAAAAGTACAAGAACTGCTTGTTCTTGTAATAAAAGTACAAGAACAAACTGACATATCACTACCTTAGAATTATATGGCTCTATCTGCGTTTTGGCCAGTTTTGAGTTTTTCAGTTAAAGTTTTTGCATTGCATTGTAAATACCAAAACTGAACTTTTTTGTTTTCCAAAAAAACACCCAAACTGCATTTTTTTAAAAATAAAACACCTTTAATAGTGTCAATAAGTTATATTAGAGTAAGAATGTCTATAACTCAATTTTGACAAAAATGTCAGATAGAACCTTCTATTCTATCTGTAGCGATATGACAACGGTCTTTTATACAGTTAGCCACTCAATAATAAAAATATTTAACTGCAGAATGCAGCTGACATTTAGAGTAAAGTATGACAGAGAGTCATGTGATGATGATATAATAATAATAATAATAGTTTTTTAGGTAACACTTTACAATACAGGAACATGAAAATCCATGTACTAATACCATGTGCTAATAAGTGTTACTTAATTCAATATATATAAATATATAAATAATTATTAAAAGCATTAACTAATCATGCACTAATGAAGAGCTGTCTTTAACTATGACTGGAATTGACAAAAAATTAAAACCGTCAGGTACAAAAAGCCACATGATCATACAGATAACATTCAGCATGACAATAATTATCTCAGTATAATCTCAGCATTCTGCATGTCTGTGGCTCATTTTTGTTCTACACAAAATTTATTTCAACCACATATTTAATGGAACTCAATGACTCACCATGTTGAAAAAGTGCCAGACATCAGGTGGATGATTGTGTCTCTCAGCAGCAGTTGTACCTTCAGAAGCCTGTGAGATCATCTCCAGCATTTACATAATGAGCATTATGCTTATTTTTTATTTTTTTTTAAGTCGTCTTACACACACTTCCTTGTGATATTAGTGGTAGTGTGCGTTTTTGCTTTAGAGGCAAGATAAAGTGATTTGTAGTGATTATCTTTCACTTAATGCAGGTTACAGTGTTATCCACAACACAATGAGAAAATAAGGAGAAATGCTGACGACATTTTATTTCTCCTAGTTTTGTATTCTTTAAATTTACCCCCTTAAAGGTGCAGTAAGTCATTTCTGAGAAACACTGTTGATATTTAAAATTGTTACGAAAACAAACTTTAGTCTCCCTTCATTACTCCGCCCACAAAATAACGAATACGCTGTGTACCACAGGCAATGAACAACAGCTGGTGCACAAGCTCTCTTTTGCTGATTGGATGCAAGTGTGTTATTGTGTTGATTAGTCTGATCAACTTTGTTTTTTCCTACTTACACAGCCAGAACTATGTCAACATATTAAAACAATATATTTCCACACACACACACAGAACAGATATTCACAAAACTGTTTGGGTGTTGATGTTAATTTTCAACAGTATTTCTCTGAAATCGCTTACTGCACTTTAAACTTTTAGAGGCTGACATGAATCTGTGTGGTGTTTAGAGAAAGACTTAAAACCACACCATCCAGCACATCTGGATAAGTTTAGATGTTTTTACTGCTCTTGCATACAGCAGCAGACATTAAGAGCAACAACACAGTTCTTAGCATGACAATATACAGTATCTAAACAAGCCTCTGATTGGCTTCAAATGATTCCGGTTGACATTTGTTATGTTGAAGCTACATTCTGTGAGTGTGACTCCCAAAAGGGCTGTTTTAGCCTACATTTTTCTTGTTTACTGATTAGTGGTTATTTTGAAAGTGTTCCACCGAGACAATATTAGAAACCTCACACACCAGTCCAACGTAATGTTGTCTCAGACCCGTTTCATTGTGCAGAGGGCAGACAGGCTCTGTTGTTGTCTGTGTTTAATGAACTTTGAGCTTGAATTAAAATGTTTCTTTCATTCACTTGAATAGACTTTTATCTTGTTGTAGTGTTTAGACTACAGCAATATGTGCTCACCTCTGCACTCCATGCTGTCTGTCAAGATCCATGACACACAGTTTACCTATGATAAAATCAGTTACTCATGAATGCATGTAAATACTGTATATATATACACACACAGACCACTTGGCTGGCAGAGGCATAAACTTCTGCTGATCATAATCTGGTAGGAAAACTTTACAATTAACATTTTTACCCTCTACCTCCATCATCTGTTTCTGTCTGGTTTGTGAGTACATATGTTAACTGACTGCTTAGTGGTATATCACTGGTATATCCTTTGCAGTGATTTTGTACATTTAAAATTTAATAATATAATAATCAGATTTAGATTTGATACATCAAAAAAAAGTAATTTGTGGCAGCTTATTTTGTTGAAGATGATGATAAACAAGCTTTTTGTTATTGAGATAATAAGAACCAATTAAACTTTCTCTGAAAGAGCAAGAACATGTATTAAGTAGTCCTAAATAAATTACGTTTTGATTTCATGTTTACTTTACACAGGCCATTGGCTAATCGGCTGATGCATATGGAACACTTTTGGAGTTTTGAAGTCATCATCTGTCAGTAAAATAGCCTCTTGGGTGGTTCTTAGCCAATCAAAGCTGCAATGGTGTCCAGACCTTCTGCCATCACTTTGAAGGTCTAGCCACATGAGAGTAACTTAAAAAAAGAATCCTCATTTTTTCGCAGGTTTTAAAGTTGCACTTCATTGCACTTTTCCAAGCTCAGACTTTCCTAGTAGATTAGATCACAGTATGAAAGAACATCTCAGTGAGGAACATTCTTCATCTGTTTTGAGCTCCAAGTTGTCTGTTCAATTATGGCTGCAAAATCACTTAGCAAGGAGTTTTAAACAATTTTTATAAATTTTAATGTGGTAAATTGTGCCAACGTATTATCATGCAACGAGGCTAGAAAATGCAGTTTGGTTAATTACATTAATTTAAACACTTCTGACAGGAAAAGCATTCCTGTAGCTCAACAGGAAAAATAATAAAAAAAATACAAAATGTATACCTTGAATTCACTGTAAGATGATTAAGATTATTTGTACAAAATACTTTTCTTGAAATATTCAGGATGAGGTTTTCAAAGTGTCAGAGCTCTAAGATGATACCAAAACAACAGAATGCTGTTGGCAAACAACAAGGAGTATATGGGCCACTATAAGATTTATGTAGATTTAAAATGGGGGACATTTTTAAACATTTGAACCTTGATTATCAAGTGGATTGAAATGGTTGCAACATTTTGTTTAGTTCATTAGAAAGTGTAAAGCCTGGTTTATGATCTGGGTCTTGGGGTTATGCCTTGGTCTGGATCTGGAACCTGGTCTGGGCTATTAGAAGTCTGGTATTGGTCTGGGTCTTATAGGGTTTGGTCTTGACAAGTAAACAACTCTGTTATTTACTTTAATCTACTTGATAAATGTATTGTGGATCAATGTAGTGTTATAATAGTCTATTTAGCTATGGGACAGCATGTCATAATTTACAATGCTGTTGAAGGTAATAGCATTTGTGTTATGGTATATAACATCTTATGGTTCAGTTCACAACAAATGCATTTTCTGCTTTCTTTAGGAATATATATATTATTCACATGGTGAATGGCGAAACCCTTTCACTTTTACACAAAAACATTTTCTTTCCTACCCTGTGACAGGTGGTATTTACCATATATGTACTGTGTGTGCCTGTTCTGAGGAAAACATAATCACTCAATCAATAAATCACTGAAAACCACCCAAAGAAAGTCTCTATATCACACACACAGCTGACACAGACTCCCATACAGTTACCTTGCACCAACTATTCCTCATTTGTCCTAATTAAAATTATTAAGCTAATTTAATTTCACGACATTGCTTGAACAGCATGTGTCTGTTTTTCTGAGCTATCGTGTTTGTGCATTACAGAGGTCAGTTGACACAGCTGTATCTCAAAGACAGTCAATAGAAAAGCCCGGCTCTGAAATCACCCATTTGCCTGAGTGTAATGACTTAAATATAAAAACATAGTTCAGTGGCAGTGGAGAAGATTGCGTCTGTGGTTGCTTGTGTGAAGAGGACAGTCCTGATTATAGTGTGTTCAGTTAGCCTTCCTATTCATGTAAATGGCATTTGCTATTGACATCTGCTATGGCTTGGTTTTGCTTGTTTTTCATCTCATCTAAAACATAAATACAACATGACTAATTGCTCTGGACTGGCATTAAATTATCGTCATGACAACACATGAAAGCTCCTGTAAGCAAAGTCAGTTTACTCTAGTTTTAGAAATCTAGTTTTAGATTTATTTGTAATGCCCCCAGATGCAACTTTCCAAAATAAAGCATAGTAGAGGAGGACTGTTAGCTTATTGGTTCTTAGCCCTAAAGCCCATCCCTTCATCATGTAGTGCTTTTTATTGTGAATGTTAATGTGCGTCTCCTATGTCCAGAAATATTTTGTATGGATATTTGTTCAGTACTGAATGCATTCCAAGAATAGTTTTGCTTTTTTCCCCATTTGGAATAATTTATTTTCACTGATCCCACCACAATGCATTATGGGATTGCCTTCTCCACAAAACACATGTGTGGGTAATTTTTTTACTTTGAATTTGGCCAAAAGAAGGCATCTTAAAAAATGTAAATGCCTTAAAATGGTCTCTAAAGACTGTACAGTATCTGCTGACAGTAACTAACTGCAGGTGTATTTAAGTGTGTGTATGCATGTGTAATGTGCACACTGTGGATTCATTTGTGCTGACGCACTATTAGCTAAATTTACCCTATGAGCTTCTCTTATGAAAGGTCAATGAAAAGTCAACTTGAACTTCATCTTACCTTTTCACTTATACTTATTTTCTTCTGATCATCTTTCCCCATTTCTCTCTCTGTTCTATCTTTGTGTTTGTTCTTCTGGAATTTTCTGTTCACTTCATCAATAATTCAATATATTGTTTTGGAGCACAGATTCCTCTCTGTTAGACCAATGGTTCATCAGGTATTTTAAAGACTTTTTTCACATTAAGTTTACTCTACAATACATTTTACAAAGGTGCTCACTAAAGGAAATATGTTGCTCTTATGTCCTCCTGGGAAGTCTGTCTTTAGAGTCTGTCCCTCTTTAAGAGAAATTGTCTATTTTGTAGTCTAAATTGTAGTGTAAGATTTTGGTCACTTCACAACTATGTTTATCACTTGGCAACAAAGACAGAAAGCTTCGGACTAGCATAACAAAATGTATAGCAAAGGATCCACATTGGGTATGTGACAGATTTTTCCCATTGTATTTCATCATTCTTGTGCTGCCCCAAAGAATGCTGGGAGCTGTAGTTTTGTAGCCTGTACCATCACAAATAGCTTTATCACAGCTTTTATTAACAATACCTAAACTGCTTACAAACAGTAAGCATTCACAATAGAAACAGTGAAGCTGTTGCTTGTTCCTCTCCTTGGTTCCCTGTATGGTGAATCAGTATATAGTGAACGCAAATTCAGGCACTAGTGTGGGACCCAGAGCCAATAAACACTGAAAGACTGATGACTCAATTACCTGCGACATGATTACGAGGGCGTGCATTCAAATGTAGCTGGTGTTTATTGCTGTTTATCATACCAACATGCATCTTCATTGCAGCTGATAAAAAGATACAGTGCCTATATGAATTGTATGGTCGTCTTGCATTTTATATTCAGCAAAACATACACACATATGCAACATTATTCAAACATCAACAAACATAATAAATTAAAACTACAGAACATACAAATATAAGCAAATAAATGAATCAATAGTTTGAAAACTAACAATTTAGTAGGTCAAAAGAGTTACAGGTATGCATTTTAAAAAAACACATACTACTACATTAATATTTATAAAAATGCCCTTTTATTCACTTTAGAGATGAACATTTATTTAAAACAACATCTTTTAAAGCCAGAATCTTTCAAAGACACAAATGGATAATTTTATGTATATGAAACACATTTACATTAACAAATTTGGCAAATGCATATTTGCAGCTCAGAGCACATGCAAGCTATACATTTCATGTATATCCCATGTGCATCCCATGAGATTTAAAACCATCACCTTGTTGTTGCTAGCACAATGCTCTGCCAGTGAAGCTACAAAAACACTTGGCAAGCAATACAAACATTGTGCACTATGACTTGTTGTACACTGGGCAATACAATCTGAAAATAAATTGTAAGAATAATGAGGAACAGCAATACAGCTGGAATTTTCCTTACAGAGAACATTATTGCTCATCCTGAATCGAGAAAGATGACATTAAATACTCAAATTTAACTGAACTACAAATATGCTCCTTAATCCCTTTCTACTGTAATGAATGCTCAGAACTCAGTAGATCCATATGCAGCATTTTATTAATCATGAACATAGTCGGGCAAGCAAGGGTCAAACACAGCAAACAAGTACAACAAAGATAGTCCAAAACGTAAACGATAAAGCAAACACAGATCAGGGCAGGCAAATAGCAAAATCCAAAAACACAGGCGAAAGTCCAAGGGCAGGCGGCAGAGTGACATCTACACTCTTTGTCTCATTAGAGTTGATGTCCTGAAGTTATAGCATTACAAGACAGGCCTCAATACAAACATGACATCCGTCCTCTATAAAACAGCATGATACACATACACTCACAGATCTCCTGTCATTCTCCTCAGACTTGTGCTGACTCAAGTATTGGTCACACACTTGGTTTAGTCAGTACACAGGGGCATAAAAAAGATTGACAAAAAGTTCACTTATGCACAAAAACTGAGGCCTTTTATATGGACAGTTTGATGTTTACATAATCAGCTTTCCTATGTCCTATTTAGGGGGTATTAAATCCGAAACTTCAGCATCAGGGTTACCAACAAAAGAGAGATAACACATTTTTAATCTTTTTGTTCATTATTTAAAAAACAGCTTACTGTCAAATTATGTTCCTGTAAAATGTAAAAAGATCACTTTAAATGATTAATATACTTAAATGTATAATCTAATGAATGTAAAACCTCAGTAAAAAGAATTGTGTAAGTCTTCAGTAGGTTTTTTCCAAAGCACACTCACAGAGATGCACTGCCTGACATAAGTTAAACATTCCTCCACACGGAACATTAAAATGTTCTCATAAAGTATCTCAAGGAAATAAAAAATAAATAAGTTTCCTTACTGTGACAGAACAGAGATGAAAAAGGATTCTGGGTCTTTGTTCTGAAACGGGCTCTTTTCAAATGCGCACATTTATTGATGAAACAAAACACATCAGGTATGAAAGTGGGAGAAAAAAATAACTCTCAAAAAATAAATGAAATGTAGATTGTGAGGACACATTTGACTGAATTTTGTGACTGTTTGGACACATTTGACTGAATTTAGTTTTTTTGTGATCTGTTAGATAGTTTAGGTTGGAATAGACAAAAAGTAGTTACTTTGAAGAAGCTTCTTGAAAATCTATTTCTGTGACAATGCTTTTTCAAAAGTCAAAACTTGTTTGTGAAGAAAAAGTGTAGTTAAGATTTTTTAAAATGTCAGACAATACAATGTGATAATTATCATCACATTGTGCAGATGTGTAAAAAACAAGACTAAAATACACACCTTTATATTAATGATGCAGTTTTTCTAAAAAGTTAAGTGAGATGGTGGGCAACAAAAACAAATAGATTTTGCTGGTGATGGCTGACTGTGAGCAAACTGTTAAAAGTTTAGCATTTGCCACATCGTAACAGATCAGTTGAGACACATCAAGCTTTGCCCTGTTTACCTCGTGTGTTGGACTCACCATAACCTGTTGACTGTGTGTTAATTTTACTTCAAAGAGACGTGACATTTCTATGACATTTGATCAACCTTTGCTGTGTCACTACTAATCTAGTGCTCATCCAATCACAGCAGCTCTAGCAGTGACTGACTGTGCATATCTGTGTGGTCCAAAGACAGAAACTTTCTCTGCCATTCCAGGTCATTAAACGTTCTGGTATTGGTGTTGATGTTGTCCATAAAAAGTTCTTGTTCCACAATTGTGCATTATGCTAAGAATACAATTGCCCTATTCATCAAACCATTACATACTCTGTATTTACAGTATGTACTGATTGTATATTGTATTGTATATTCTAATCATAATTTGTGTCATATTGTATATTAAAGTAATAAGCGGTCATGTATTTACATGATTTTAACATGGGTAAGTAGAGCTTCTATTCTATGCCTTTAACAGTGGTAAAATCATAGCCTCACGTTACTTGTTTATTTTTAAGCTGCAATCTGTAACTTTTGCCTCTTTAATAGCATCCAAAATTGCAAGTTACTTGCAGAGTTATTTTCTTAATGTGGATGAATTAAATTGTAAGTAACTACTGTAATGCTCCACCATCCTCAGTACTCACACACGCAATATATTAGCCAGATCGTCTTTCCGAATACAGAAGTGACAACTACACAGGCAAGCAAATTAAGTCAATGTGACACATAAGTAACGTAACTGGTTTCAATTCAATTTCAGTTCAACTCTGGTGTCACTTCTGCATTCCGACTATTTTACATGTAATTGTCATTCATCTGTTTATTAGTAAGGTTAAAAATTTCAATATGTTGCCAAGTATTATCCAACAGCCAGATTGTCTTCTAGAGAATGTAAGAGAGAAAAAGAATGAGAGAGAGAGAGAGAATAAGAGTGAGAGAGTTTGCATAATATAAAATGGATCCCATGATTTATCCATTACAAACTCAGCAGCAATACACTGTGTATCTTAAGTATATAAGAGACTTTTGCATCCTGAGCTTGTCAAATGTACAGCCATACAAACAGCCCTGTGTTTGACACACCAGAACCACATGGCCACAGAACAGTCCTATGATGTGAGAAATAGGTTGGAGAATTTACACATGCGATCACTCTACAGCAAACAGCAGCATGATAATGTCCTGCCAGGACCCTCTCTGTGTGTGCCTTTTAGTAAAGATCATCGCTGACAGCCAATCTGCTAAATGGATGCAGCTCCCGCGGATGCAACTCAATAAAATGCCCACTGACCTCTGCTGCTGAGAAGCCGACAGAGGCCAAAAGACTCTCATATAAAGATAGAGATCTTTATCTGCATGGATGGTCATTAGTGTAAAACCTCCAGAAAACATTGTACAGATGTTATAACTATCAGACTGATGGGCTTTTTCCTTCTAGCTACCCTTTAAAGAAAAGGTTCACCCAGGAATGAAATTTTTTGCCTGAGGAACAATGCTTCAAAACTGTGCTAAACAATGCTAAAACAATGCTACTTTTGTGTTCAGTGAAAAAATACAAGCATACGGTTTGGAACGCAATGATGTTTAATAGAATTTTGAAGGGAACTATCCCTTTAAGGTATATTAGCATACTGGCAGTGCGCTACTGTGGCGTGACTAGGCAGCACTGATAGAAGTCAGCCTAAATCAAATATTTAACTTTGCATCTCTGTATATTTTGAGAAAATAGGATATCTGAAAAAAAGATGAACACCCCAGAACCATTGAAGTAAATCAGAGATGTGAAATTAAGCGTTTAAACATTTACTTTCAATAAATGACTGGCCTGCTCAGTGATGGAAGCACGGGCAGAATATTGTGTTTCTAATAACACTTTAATTCCCACCGCAACATCAAAGACATTCATTTTTTGCAGTAGGAAAACATCTAATTGCTCTGCAGTGTTGGCAGTTATCCTAACCTGTACCTTTAGGCATCCTTCTGTGGAAACAATTAAAAGGAAGCTTGACACTTTGGTGAAGAAGATTTGATTAATTAGCTGTTTGTTGTGTAGTTAAATAAGTTATTCATCAATATAAAAATTCAATGTCGAGATACAAGTAAACTGAAACTCAGCATAATAAATAGCTAAATATTAATGCAGTAGTATGTGCTTTGGGTTCTATTACAGATCTGTTTGTCATAGTCTGGTTATTTTTCATCTGCAGCTACTGCTGATGTGTGTGTTTGAAAAACTTCTTTTGCATACTCATTTTTCATATCTCAGGAACTCTCTCCCTCACTCTCTAAAGTCACAACAGAAAGAGAGAAAGTTCTGGAAAATTATTTAGGACAAAGAAGTTATGCTAGCAATGCAATAATAGCATTTATTGCAGATATACAAAATACTACTACTTTAAAAAATAATAATGTAGGAGTGTGCATTATACTATTACAAACAGTGTTTGATACATGTTTCAATGTTCAATGTTTCAAACAGTACTACATTAGTACTGATGGTCAGACCTCATTATATAGTATATTTAATTCTTCCAATTGAGTCTAACTAATTGAACATTTTTTAATCCCAATCTTCATAAAGTCTTATCTTAGAGCAGTCTGATTAAATAATAAGTCAAAACGATCATAGCTTTCATTGGTTGCACAGAAAAAAGAAGGTTGAGTGCATTGCATTGTGGGATGCAGTATTGCATTGTGGGATTGATGTGGCATACTTTTCTGAGTACTGCAAATGTAGCAGGCCATTGGGTATGTCTACAGAAAATGTACATATTTTGCACAGTATACAAGACTGTGTACTGCAAAAATAGTAAAAGAGTTGTAGTACTGTATTCTAAACATAGCTGGTAAAAAAACAATATGAACATCCACTAGTGGTCAGGAAGACGGGTGGGCAGACTGGCAAATGTATTTTGACTTAGTAAATTTGTATTAAAGAGGTTTGATGATAAACCTGAGGAGATACTCATCAAACATCTGAATAAAGGATCTGAAAATGGCCCAGTTGTCACGAATCCGGCCTCTGTGGCTCCCTCTAGCTGCCGCCAGTGGGAGTAACTACATTTCCCATATACCCTGTACCTGGGCCACGCCCCTCACAGGTGGTGGCCATCTTGTTAATCAAGCAGGCTATAAAGACTCTTAGACCACAATGAACTTTGCAAAGTCTTGTTTTGCCGTGGCTAACAATTCTGAGCGGCTTCCTGCATTGCTGTCTTTGTGTATTACCTGGACTGCCTACTCGCTTGTGGATTACTTGCTGCCTGCCCTTTTTGACTCTCGCTTGTCTTTGGATTATCCCCTTTATCTGCCGCCTGCCCTGAACTCTAGCCTGGACTCTGATTAAGTTTTTGGATCTCCCCGGTTATCTCTTTTTGGTGGTTTTGACCCCTTGCCTGTTATTTTACGATTTTGCTAATAAACATTGTGTGCACATGGATCCTTCGTGTCCTGAGTCTCCGTCACACTAATTTATGCCATAAACGTGCCACTACTGTATTTTGCTGCTAATATTTTAGAGGGCAATGTATACACTGGCCACTATTTTGGAAATAACAAGTACCTGTAAAAACACTTTTTATTAAAGGTTCTAAAATCTGTATATGGTTTATCAAAGACTGCCACTGTGTCTCCTCATTGTATTCTCTCAGCCTTCTGTGCATGCTTGAGAACACCACAGCCTCACTGTCACCCCGCTGTTCCTGACCAGTAGCCCGAAAACTCTCTTTACAGTTCATTTCAGAAATGAATATCTGTGATTGATGCGGGCTGACAGTGGAGTTATCATTTTGGAAATGTGCTACTGAGAAGACAAACTATTTGTGTGATAAAAGTGAACCTTAACTAATGTACATATACGGTATCTGTCAGTTTATCAACGTCTAGACATTCTTACAGTTTTCAGTGTTGAATGTAAGCTTTCATTTTGTAATGGTTTCTCTTGCTTACTTAACATGGTGACTTTGAAGTATAGCACTAGAGATGCAGTCTGGACAGTGTTATTAGTATGATGGGTGGCTAGTGCTTGGGCTGATTTAAATGTTTCAAACTGCTGATAATAATGCATGCAGGCGTTGATAACTCTGCCTGGTGTGTGAGGCTTATTGATTGGTTGAGACAGTGTTTTTCTGCCTATGTCCTTCACATGTCCTATTGTGGAGTGTTTGCGTGACTGCAATAGAAAGAGTTCTATAATACCTGCAGAAAGTAATCTGTTAGCCTTTCCATTCATTTCAATGGCAATTGGCTGTTGCTGGGCACAGGTCTTGGAAGTTTATAGTTAATCACTTGACTGGCTGATGGCACCACAGCAATGTTCACAGTTCTAAGACATTCTAAAGCAGCCTTCCTGAGTTTTGTGTTTACTTCATGCTTTTAAACGCATTGAAATGCATTTTTTTTATGCAGTTGGGACTTCTGTCTGGTCCATGTACACAGTGAACTTAATTATAACGGTTAAATAACTTCAAATTTCAATAGCACACTTTATTCCAGTACTGCTTTGAAAGTCTAATTTTCTTATGCAAATTGGCCGAAGGATTCACATTTTCTCGATCACATTATTATCTGTGTAATCTCTGCAAATCATCTCCGTGTTTGTGTACTGGTGTCTGTATGATTCCCAGAGGAAAATTGTTTTGACTGGTAGTGATGGTAATGAACCATTCATGTGACAACACAACAGTTTTATCTGTTGTGTTATCTGTTTTATCTGCATAGTGCAGAGATAGTAGTGTCAAAGAACTGATTAAAGGTATATTTTCCAGCATTTACTGGCTTTGTAGAGTGCACAAACCAATACAATCCATGTTTTTTACTAGGGTTGTCAAAATGAACGTGTGCAATTCAGTTAAATTAGGTCAAATGTAAATTAGGTGTACATTTTTTGATAATTTCCTTAACACGTTTACTTATCTGGAATTACAACAGTTCTGTCACTGGCACTTCAACCACACACCCTCTTCTCAGAAACCCCGCCTTCCAATGACATGCCAGCCAACATGATGTGAAAACCCATATGCACAACATGATTGACAGCAGAGAGTGTTTCTGATAAAATGTACCCAGATTCTTTTATCTGTTTACAAAAGCCTAGAGCTAACACAGAGACAGATGGCTTTCTGTTTTAATGATATCTGTCATGCAGTTGCATTTTAAGTGTGGTATTACAAAAAAACTACATCAGTTTTAATTATCTACAAATATGAAATATCCCCCAGCAAAATATCAGTAAAAGAAAACATCTGTTACACTAAGATTGTGTCCATAAAGTGTCAAAATGGCTATATTATTAAATTAATGCTTATTTGCATTGAGATTTGATTAATTTAATAAGTTTTGCCTCGAGTTTATTTAAAATTAAAATCTGTGTTTTAGTACAAGTGAGAATTTTATATATAGATACACATATATACTGTATGTATAAAAGTGCTGTATATACAAGCTGAAATATGACTTGGAATTTTTTTCAAACCAGTAAAGCCCTCATTTTAGAACTTCACTCCCTTTAATCTTTTAATGGCTTGCCCATTTTAACTATTATGTGCTCACTTCAAAGTTAAAAGGGGCCAGCAAGCAAGTCAAGTAGCTTATTAGTAAGACATTAGAAGAGGAAAATCAAAACAGACTGTAAAGCTGTTCTCAGAGTCAGGAACCGCCAGAAACAGCAATGAAAATGCCACTGTACTTTTGATAAAGCTCCAGAAACTTGCCCCAATCTAGAGTGGGAGGCATGGAGAAAGATTTTATTATTAAACAGATCTAATGTGAGTTATTTACAGAGGAGCCGTGTTTGAAGTCATTGTGCATGTGAGATGGAGGTGAGGCATTGAATACTAATGTCACTCTTCTTGTTTCCCGAAAGCGATTTACAGTGCTTACACTATATCATTCAGGCTTGTCGCAGAGCTGTGAGGAAAAAAGCCCCAATCGGGTGCCATCTCAACAGGCAGATACCTATGACAGCTGTGGCCGGGAATAAGTCTGTGATGCTGCAGGAGGAAATTACAGCACCCTCTTTGAAAAAGCCATGTAATAATTATATAAATGTGGATTTGCATTTCCTCAAAGGAAATGCCAGTGCTTGCAAAACAGGATAAAGAACAATGTTTAAGATAGTTACAAGATAAGTTGTAAAACCAAATGCAAAGTCTAGTTGTTTTGAAAACTTTCAAAATAATGCATTTAACATTTTTGTTAATTAATGGAAACGTTACGGAAACATTCCTACAACCTAAAGTTATACCCAATTTGTTAGCTAGGTACACAATTAATGTGGATAGCATAGCCCAGATAATCAGGTTATTTTAGCAAATGTAAGTACAGTTTGAGACAGTTTTGACCTCTAGAGGAAGAAATGAATGTAAGAGAGAGATCAATTTCTCAGGAGAAACATATGAGAAGCAGGAGATTTATTCTCCATTTATTCTCACTGTCTAGGAGAAACAGATATTGTTGAGATATTAAAGATCTCATTTTTAATTATTTTTAACCCGTATCCAAGATCATTGTAAGTGTACCATTCTTAAAAAGATCATTTCAATTAAGAGAAATAATATTACAGTGCAAAATGTGCCTCTGTAGTTCCATCATTTATTATAGTTGTTATTATAGTTTGACAAGCAAACAGATGCTTTGATTTCTTGTAATACACTAAACTGATCACTTATGCCAATAAGTGATAGATAGACTGTCACAGACATCTGGAAGACACGTTTAATTGACTGTCAGGATATATGTAATCTAACCATAATTGTAAATGTCTTGTTAATAAGCTTCATCCCAAGCTAAAGTATTCAGAAATGTGCCATCTGGATTCAATTTTTAGTAAATTGTAATTTGGGTAAATATCATCAAATCTGTCAACTGGTCCATAGTTTTTACCTGAAAATCATAAAGGAAAATAAATTAAGAAAATAAAGCCTATTTGTAAGACTTCATGCTTAGAAGGTTTATTTTTTCCCCCAAAAACAATTAAGGTGTTAGTTCATTATTTTTTTACATACCCATATGTTGTAAGCTTGTTCCGTGGAACACAGAATTTGTTTACAAAATTGAAAATCATGAAAATAATGTTACAGTGTGAAAATTCCTAATGGTCCTAAAATAGGCATTATTTTATTTATGCAAAATATGGCCCAGACATTAATTTTATTCACCACTTTATGTTTGTGGATGATAAACAAAGAATTCAAACAAGCTCAAACACTGTGTAGGGAGTATGAAGTGTTTACTGCACACATCCCCTGACTGAAACCACATGCATCACTGACCACAACATATCACTGAATTTATATGTGGAGTGTGCATGTTACATTGAACACAGTAAACCTGCTTATCCCACCCTACAAAGCAATAGAATTATAATTTTGATCTCACACCACAGAAGAATGCAGTGTCCTTCATAACATGAATACAAATATATTGACTTTACAATAATGCACAGGATGACTGGCGAGTCACGTTCTACCTAATTGGGGGCTATTCAAGCCCTCCTCAAGTCCCTGCCTTTGATCTTAACAAGGTGGGTGAGGGGTGGGGGGGCAACAACAACAAGTCACAGCCAATCAGCCAGAAACATATCAGCATATCTTAACAACCACTGGAGCTTCTTTCGAAATTAAAAATCTTGCAGCACCTAAAATCGTGTGTTTAAGAGAGAGGATTAGCATCCGTTTAAAAATGTGAAATGACTGGAAGTGCATGTTTTGTGGAGACACTCAGCATACAAGAACATTCTGTATTGTTCTTCACTGCGGAGGTCTGACACCACTTATATATTCTTTTCTATCAGACATCAATTCATGCAGTAAAATTAAACCATAATCTATACATACAAAATGCAGCTATCAAGAATATGCAATGATAATTGGCCCCTCTCATTTGGTATCATTAAAGACATTTGCATTTAAGAAAAGAAGGCAATTATTTTTAAAAGACAAAATAATTGTTTCAAAAGTTTCGTCAGTAAAACTAAATGATAAATATGTTTCAAAAGGAATGTGACAGAGACTGATTTACAATGGCGAAGGAAATGACTTGCCGTGGAGATAATTCTAGAAAAGAGATATGTGTCTCATTCTGTGACATGCTCTCACTATATATATATATATATATATATATATATATATAAATGAGTTGATGGTTCTGCAAAATGTAAAAAAAAAATTTTCACAGAATAAATTGATTTCAATTAAATGAACTATGTACAAAAAAATAGGGTTTAGTTGCAGAGTCACAATGTAATATATTTGTGTGCTTTTATGGGGCTGCCTGTTCTGTTTACACTTTTCAGATAAAGGGATTCCAAATGATTACAACCTTAAATTATTTTCTAATCTCGCTCAAACAACACAGAGATGTAACATTTGACAATTTTACTCTGAGTCAAATCCTCAAATCCAGTCATGGATTTTTTTTCATCTAATTTCACATTGTAATTTACACAGAAGCCTGTTTGCAAAAAAAATTAATTCATTATGGACACGCTAACACGCTTGGTATGGCAGCTTGAGAATCAACTCCACAGCAACATGCAACATCATTATTGTAAAGTCTAATATGGGGAACACGCATTGAATGTCGCTGTGGGTGGGCTTGTCATTATTTTCTCCACTACAATAAGAGGTATAATACATATTAGCATCACAGTTGCTCTGGTTATGGTTAGATAGTCAAGTGTTATATGAGAGCTTCCATTATGTATTGAGTTCACATATGATTGCCATATATGTAACCGACCTGAATTTCCCAGCATGCCACTCTCTAAGACCTTTGGAAGTGTGTTTGTCCAGATAAGCTTTTTAGCTTTGTTAATACAGTGATGTTTCTGTCATTAAGCCTTTGTGCACTTTGAACAGACAGTAAGGCTTCGTCTCTGTAAAGACTGTGGCATGGCACAGGACCAACACCATGGGCAGTGCCATCTGTCAGCATGGCCGTCACACACAGAGAATGCTGGAGTGCTTCACTGAACACATAGCGTGCAGATTTCCCTCTTGTAATATTAAAGAATAATAATCGGTTGCCTGTCTGAGTGTGTGCATAACCTATATACGCTGTATATATTCACATCGTCAAGTGGATTTTGTAGCATGCAGATTAGCATTTCACCTTTCATATTTAGGTGATGCAGTTGCTTGCTATATATAGCAGAAATGTTCTGCACAACCACTTGGACAGTGTGTCGCACTGTTTGCCAAGTGTTTCCAGTAGAAACACTCTCACTTTCTGTAATAGATTAGTAGGGCAGCCCTCAAATCCAGGGCACAGAGTTTAATAAGGAGAGTTAGATTGGCACTGTAAGCTCATGCAGTTGGTGTACAGAAGCCCAGAACGGCATGGGGGGATTTAATAAGAGTGTTGGGAAAGAGCTCATTCTGACACTCATCTATATTCACTTCACCTGATCACAGGGATCTCAAACACGAATAACATGCTAACTTGTGTGCTTATACTTTTAAGGATCTCGAAGAGACTCGTAGTGTTTGCTAGTAGTGGTGTATGCTGTATGTCAAGTATCACTACTAATATTGCTCACACTGCGGTTGGAGGTTTGTTTTAAAGTGTGGGAGAATTGGGCACTTAGGGCACTGTGAGTGACTCCAGTGTTGCTATCTGAAGGAATTGTTTCCTTTGGAGTCCAACAACAGAATCATCAATTCAAGTTTTGAAACCATTACTGACAACTTCCATCTCTTATTTCTCTAATATTCTCTCTGTCTGTTTTGATCTATGATACTGAACCCAAACATTTTTACATGATGATGATGATGGAATTGCAAAAAAATGGTCTGAATTCATTAAGCAAAATTCCCATTTACATATTATTTTGAAAAAACATTGAAAATGATGTTGTAGCAGACACAATGAGAACCTGCACGTCTGGTCTGTCGGTTTTGACAGTGACCTGAGAGGGAGGAAACAGGCAAGTAAGCAACAATTTCTCATTATTTCCCTTACAAAATACGATTGCTCGCTAGAGTTGCAGCTTTATTTTAAGTGCAAAATCAACTATGATACAATAAATATACTGTAAATACATATTTTCATTTGCAGATGCTTTTTTACGAAAATCTTGGTTATATCAATATTGAGGACTTGAAAACTGAACAGTTATGCCACCATCATGATTATCCAAACCTCAAGGGTTTTGTTAAGAATAAATTATCTCTAAAGTACTTGCGCCAAACTTTAAAAACCAACTGAAGTGTTTAATGATTGAATCCAGGACATAGATCCAGGATAATAGCTCATTAATTAGGTAAGGAATGAAATTATGAGGACTAAAACATTTATCAAGCACTTGTTGTAGATAAGCATTGTACAATGGTACAGATGCCCCAGGTGTGAACTACATTGCAGGAACTGTATCTGGAACTATCTGGAGAGAGCTTTCCATTAGCATTCCCATTCATCTTAATAATAATTATTCAGCTGGCGCATTCAGCCATGGAATTACACGACCTAGATCCTGCCATCTTTGCTTCATAGGCACTTGGTTACGTAAACATTTTTTAGCCAATCACCTGAGCTGTAAATAATGGTGGCTCCATGGTTAAGAAACTGGTGATTACCTGTCATTGTGTGTTTGTGTGTGTCTATCTACATGCTTTCTACAAACATGTTGATGGCTTTTAATGCACATGATTATTGTGTCAACACACCCTCCGGATGAACCATTGACACATTTTTTCATTTTTAAAAACCCAATTGTCTGATGCCTGTCGCTCAGACAAATTAAATTTGGACAGAAAGTATATACTTCCAGCTGGCAGAAAGCGTGCCAGTCTGATAAAAAAAACTGGTGTACTAGTTCCCCCATAATGCCTCATCTCACAATGTCAAATCAAATAAGCTGTTTGATAAACGCAGCAGAGGGTTTAATTATAGTAATGATCTCATCTCCCGCATCAGCCGGCCTCTTGTGGTGCAAACGCGCATCCAAAGGCAGATTAAAAGCCCCCACCCTCTTATTGTCTCTACTGCTTCCTCTGCCAGACACCTGCTCCAGCCTCTTAACACTACAGATTCACAAGACAAATGAATTGCTGCTTTTTAAAGTACTGTGAGCCTCTTGTAGAGGAGACACTGAGACGCAGGGTTGTTTTGTCCTGTGGCATAACAGGAAACATGTCCTGGGAAGGTATACAGGAGCTTCTCAGTGGATCTGTGGAAGTGTTAGTTCTCCAGCCAAGAAATCGCTTCTCATTAGTGACTGTGCTCGCTGCTTTAAAAACAGAACAGGAAGATGCTGGTCATAGTGGGACATCAGTTGAAGGCCAGAAACAGGCTATAGGCGAGTTCTCAGATGCAACACGAATACTCGACCAACACTTTGCAAGCTTGTGGCGGTACATACTTAACATGCTCTCTCACTGTGGTAATCAACTCAGCCTGGTTTAACTGAAGGTGTTTTTTTTTTTGAGAATATTCGTTGGACACATAGAGAATTAAATAATTTAAATATTGATGAGCAGACTGATATGCTGTTTCATTTTGTGTCTGTAAAATTATCATTACTTTTGACAGAAATTCTGATCACAAAGTTTACAAACATTTACAATCATTTTTGTTGGTGTTTTGTGTAGAACCATTTATGGAGACTTCTGCATATTTTTAAAGAATTTTTCCTTGTGCCAATATTTCATTGTGCAGCTTCACCGGACTCTTCATCCCCAAAGTGGGCAGCTCCTGGCCAGAACAATCTGCAAACCTGATCAGACTTTATACCGTAAGTCAAAAGTCTGGCTACATGAGACTTCTTGGTCAGTAAAAACCTGAGCACTCAAGGGGATGATAAACTTACTTTCAAATATCTGTGCCAGTAGACCAGCTGTAACATTCATATTTAAGTGATCATCACTTTCTTTATTAAATATCTAATAGCTTTGAGTGTCACGTCATGAACTATGATTTGCTGCTTACTGCTGTAGATGCCAGGTGGTATTGGAAGAGGAAACTTCTCATTCTAGCAAGTATTTTATTGGACAAAAATTTGAATATGCCCTTGAGTACAGGAAGAGTCATCATTATTCATGGTCTGTTTTCTTGGAAGAAAAACAGCACATTTTGAATGCAATATATCTGCCAAAACTGAGTTTTGACAACTTTTAGGAGTTTACTAGCATATCGGTGGCCCTGAAGCTAACAGACTTAGACTAAACACCACAAAATTCCAATTTTGATTTCATGGTTGATTTTAAAGCATGATTGCTTTTATCTCTTAGTCATTCTGAGGCGTATACCTTTGTCCAACACAGGAAAGGCTGACATCATTCAGGAGAGGCTGGAAATGAGAAGTCTGACAGTGGCTTCATACTCTCAGGAGAGACAGAACTGCAGAGGGTAGTTACATCACATGTCTT
>JAZGTK010003656.1:0-26752 GCA_036877625.1 Ambastaia sidthimunki
AAAAATACAACTTGCCTAATAATTCTGCACTCCCTGTATTTTGTTTGTAACTGTCAAAACTAACACTTCAGATCAGATGATTATGTGTGTGTGGTGTATTTGTGAGGACCAATGTGACCAGTTAGACCATCAAAGTGAAGACAAAGAGAGTAAAGTGAAACATTTTGGCCGGTCCTTACTTTCTGACACCCCATTGAAGGGCTGTTTGAGGGTTAAGACTTGGTTTTAAGGTCAAGGTTACAATTAGGTTAAAGTTAGGTTTAGAGTAAGTGTTATGGCACTTAGGCACAACTCAGGCACTTAGTTGTGATGGCTAAGGTTTGGACAAGGGGTTAGACATTCTATTTGGTCAATAAATGAATGTCCTCACAAAGATGTAGAAATGTGTGCATGTATGTGTGTGTTTTTGTCTCTGTCTCATTTCTCTGCTTTGATCTGTTCTTCACCTGTTATGTCATCCAGTGAGTCATTTTTGTTGAATGCAACAATTTTTCAAAGCAAAGTGAAGATTTGTTCTGAGGTTCTAAAATTTCCTGATGGTATGTTTCTTATGATCAATGAATATGTAAAATAAAAACATGAATGCAGTAAAACATTGTTTCCTCATTGTCTTTAGAAGCATTGAGTGTGTTCATCTAACAGGCTGTGTGTTGTATTTCTTTCTCTCACAGATTCAGTCTTACAGATTCAGCACATACTTGTTTTGGATCTTTAAAATCAGTTGAATCAGCTGAAAATCAGTCTGTCTGTTTGTGTATTTCTATATATACAGATTATTTGTGCACAGAACATAGTGTTTTAAGTTCAAGACAGGATAGGAGACATTATTTATTACATTATTATTTTGTTTGTAATATAACTGTCTTATAGGTAAAATGCCTTTTGTTTTGGTGTATCTAACACAGTAATTAAAAACAAAAAAGAAAGGGTTGTAATTTTAGTTGAGTCTCTGCTGAGAAAGCTGCATGTATGGTGAAGTATTTTCGATTGTTCTCTTTTACACTGACGCTCTTTAATCAGCAGTAAATTCAAGCTTAAGGAAAAGGTTAAAGCGACATCACGCTCTTCGTGCGAGGAGCCCGTCGGCAGTGATTTTCTCCCACGGCTGCTGATTTCCAATTTCAGACACAGAGCGCAGCTTCTCGACACACTCTCTGCAGCTTTACATCATTGTTCAATTTGATGCATAGGATTTCTTATTTTTATTGATAATTTTAATATTGTAAAATTATAAATGATCGATTACAATTATCACTTACAATATTAACGCACATTATCATGAAACCAAATATTTTACACTGGCTGCACCCCTAAGAATCTGATATCACAGAAAAGGCTATGGCATATTAAATATAATTTACAACTGAACCATGTACATAAATTTTAAAGATACAGTACCTTAAAACGTTTTTCAGATAGATAGATAGATAGATAGATAGATAGATAGATAGATAGATAGATAGATAGATAGATAGATAGATAGATAGATAGATATTATTCATAGTGAGTCAAGGGTATTTCTAACACGTCCCGCTGGTGAAAGGGATCCAATGGGAAAATGTTGTCAGGTCCTGGAGGGTCCAATGAGCTGAGGATCAGGGGAGGGTCTCGCATAGAGAAAGACACTTTAACAAACTCATCCAAACAAGATCCCTCTGTACACTGAGACCCCGTTTTTCTTGTGTGTGCTGTGAAATTGCACTTAAATTAGTCGGAATTTTTTTTGGTTTGTTGTGGACTAACGAACACCAGGAGAGTTTGCGCATGATCTGATTTAAGGTAAGAAGACTTTTAGCCATTTCAATAAAGAAACAATCTTCTGTTAAGATCTGGTTTATGGATTCGTTAGAACGTTGTACCCAAATATTACAGGCATGTGTTTGTGGGATCTCACGTCCACAAAACTAGAATAAATATCTGGAAGTTTGCAGAGAGAAATGTGCAGCTTATATCAACATATTTATGCGTTGATGTGATATTAATAAAGATTTTGGTAGCGCACAGTGTTTAGAAGAGAAATGAACGTGCAGTCTGATGTTTTCCAGGATTATTGATGGATGGATTGACCTCTATGAAAAGCTTCAGCGCCCAAGTGGATTATATGTTGCATACATTAGGACTCACTTCGGATGAAACGATTTAAAGTCGTAATCGTGTATTTGTCTGTATTATCTGCATGTGAGGCATTCAGTGCAGCTATTTTGGTCGGGCTGCAGGAGTTTTAATGTGTGCAGTTGCGCTCGTGCTGTGGAGAGATTGAAGTGAACCTCGGGAGGGTGTCAAACACCTTTCAGTGATAAAGATGAAGGAGAAGTCAAAGAACGCGGCGCGGACGCGTCGGGAGAAAGAAAACAGTGAGTTTTATGAGCTCGCCAAACTGCTGCCCTTACCGTCAGCCATCACCTCACAGCTGGACAAAGCGTCCATCATCAGACTGACCACCAGCTACCTGAAGATGAGGATAGTATTCCCCGAAGGTAAGGCCGCACTCAAACACTTATTAGGCAGATTTCCTCTTGTGCGTTTTTTCTTACTGTGTGTCTGTCGCAGATATTCCATCATTTTTTTTTAGAAAGTCTTTATTTAGTTGTTATTACTGTGATCGTATATTATTAAGCGATATTATTATTATTATTGTTATTTGTTAGGGTAAATGAAACATTATATGCAACGGTTGTGTTGTTTTTTATTTTATCTGCCTTTATCAAGGCCTGTAAATAAAAATACCGCAAAAAAGAGCGTTTTTTTTACTTTATGACCTTATGAAAATAGTTAGCAGCAAATAACTCGAAATCAGCAAATATTTCTATTCGCATTACAGCAATATATCTACGTGTAATGAAATGTTTAATATCGGTTTTTGAAAACACGCAGAAGCGGATAGACAATATAATGTTTGTTGGTGCAGCATCACCACAGCAGTCTTTTCCACATTACAAAGCTTGAGAATTATAAATCTGTGTTTTACGTAACTTCTGAAAATCCGCTTGTAAGGCGAAGTGACTGATATTTTGTTTGCAAGTGTAGTTTCCGATACAGACGTCAAGATGTTTCTGATTATTAGCGACATTTCCCACCTTCTGCAGCGCGTGACTAAAGATAAACTGCGCCAATTATCACCCTCAGATCAAAACAAGACTGAGGCTTCAGACAGCACACGAGTGTACAATCAGACAATTGTTTTTGTTTTATCTTTATTTTTAAATAAAAATATTTCTAAAACATTTCTAAAATTAAACGACAACAGTAATAATAATCCAATAACTATTATTATTTGATGTCAAGGGTTTCTTGTGTTCAAGGATTCAAAGATCTAGTGTTGTAGATCGGTGTAGAAGATAATACAAACTACAGAAAAGACGTTTTTGTGCGCCTTTCATGACATATAAGGGCAAAAAAATGCACATTAAGAAAAATACTGTATGAACCTATTTACGAACAAAGTGTCAGTACGGCAATATTTGTTAATTAATTTAATTGTATTTTGTTTATTTATTTTACCTCCCCATGTTCGCGTTTTAATTTGCATTTGATGACCAAGTAGGTGTTTATTGTCTTTGACCTGAGGACAATGTAGGCCCTACTTATATATGCATAAATGTCCTAAATGTATGACCAAATAGGCATAAAATAAACATAAGAAAATGCAAGGTTACGCTTTATTTTAAAGTGTTCACAGTGTAAAAAATGTTTTGCGGTGTAATTACACATTTAGGTACTGAACAACATAAATTAACAGTATGTACTTACTATAGGGTTAGGATTTGGATTTGGTTTAGGATTAGTTGCATTTAATTATGCATTATTTAATGTAATTATTATAGTAAGTAATTTACATTTATAATAATTCGATTTACATTGCGATTGAATCAGACTATGAGTCTGATAAAGGTAAACTGACCATTATAAACTCACAGATCTCCAGTCAAGCCACGGGACTAAGTACTTTACCATCCACGCAGCATGTGCATTACTCATTACATCGTAAATAAATGTTTATAAACATACAATGTAATGTGATTAAAAGAGATCGGGTTAAAGGTCGACGAGCTCAAAGTAAAGACAACTCACATTACTGTTAGAGGAAATGAGACGGGAACATTTTATTACAAAATGAAGCAAGATGAGGAACTTTTTATTGTGGTTATTTATCGCTTGACTGTGCAGAGAATCACTTAGACCGACAGCGCTGTCAAATAATTGTCAAATTTATCACAAAATGTGCTTTTTCATTTTTATTTTGTTTGTTTATTTTTGTCGCACTATAAGTATTGGTGTTTGCTCAAGTTTGACCAATCTTTTCCACGAAGGTCATATCAATGATGAAAATAAAAAAATGTTCTAGTTTTGTTCTAGAGTAAACAGACACATTAGTAATATTATAGGAAAAGAGATAGCAGGTGACGTGTGGAAATGTTTAATTATTCTGCATGAAAATGTAAAAATCCTTCTGGACACATTGATCTGTTCTTTTGTTTGGAAAGTGCGTCATTTAGAATAACTCCAGAATAAGGATCTTTCTGAACATTCAAACCTTCAGTTTTGAGCTAATCGATTTAGCTGTTAGTTTAGCGGTACAGACGAAGGAACGGGAAAAAACATGTCTGAAGGTTTCACCAGCGATCCACCTGGGTTAAAAATAATTAGTAGTTACGATTACATTATTACAAAATCAACACACTGTAAACATTCATAGAAATAAGACAAAATGTACTATATTAATTATTGAATTTTGCGATGAGTTATGTTGTGGAAATTTAACCGTATAATTACAGGATAATTGCCCTGGCAGAAAATTAGGCCTACAAGTACTTTTCCATTAATATTTTCATTAATATTTTCATTATTGTTGTTGTTAATGTTGTTGTTTCAATGAACTGAATTAAGGTTCGAAATAATATAAACCTCATTTAATCGACTACATTTGTGACTTCTGTCACGGTTTGTATGTTTTAAAATCTTTTTATCTATTAGGTTATCTAATTCTATTCTGCGTGTATTAACCAAAAATATCTAAAGTGTTCTGTATATGTGACACCACTTGTTTACACGTCAGATATGTCGGGCATGTTATTGACTGTACAGATGTGTATTTTCGGGCTGAGCTTATTTGAGGAGTAATGTGATTGTTTCTGCTGAATAAACGCGGACTCCATGTTTGTTTAATCTAAAGTCGAATCAAAGCTTTGGCTTTCATCTGCTGTTTGTTTTCGTGTGATTTGCATTTCAATAAGGATTGTGTGTATAAGACTGTTTGCTTTATCGAGTTCTGCCTTCTGCACGGGATTCAAATAAATGCTGCTGATTTACATTCTGCATGTTTACAGTCAATGCATTGTTAAAATATTGACTAATTGATTGTGAAATTATTATTATAATTATACACTATTATTATTATACATTATTATTATTATTATTGTGCGTCTGTGTTTGTATAATTGCACATTTTAGTTATTTTATTTTGTGCTTTGTTAGCAAATGTTGGCGGCTCATTTCTAATAATTCAGGTGCTGTATGTGTTATTTATTTATTATTATTGTATTTAACTGTGTCCTGCAGGTCTTGGGGAATCCTGGGGCCACGTGAGTCGAGCAAGTTCTTTGGATAATGTGGGCCGAGAGTTAGGATCACATCTACTTCAGGTGCACGCTTTAAAATCTCACAATTAAACTTCTACAATTATAATAATGTTTATATTATCGTTTTTAAATTGTGTGCTTTTTAACGCTTTTACGCTGAAGAACAGATCAGTTTGCATGGATGGTGTTTAGGATAAACCGTCAAAATATCACCCGCTATTTACACAATGTGTTTCTTTGGTAGATTGTTTTATACTATATGCCACCAATTCGATTTAATTTCTTTAAGTAATTGCTTTTGTTATATGAGGTCTTTATTTTACATTATTCAAATATTGAATTACTGGCATTTTGTAGTAGGAAATGGTGTTTTAAATTCCTTTACAAGAGACATAGTGAAGTGAAGTGTGGCCAAGTATGGTGGCCCTTACTCGGAATTTAATTTACAATGTAAAAAATATTAAAATAATAATTAAATGCCCTTTTTGACTTTTTTCAGACTTTGGATGGCTTTATTTTTGTGGTCGCTCCTGATGGAAAGATAATGTACATTTCAGAGACCGCGTCAGTGCATTTAGGGTTGTCACAGGTAATGTGCATATTTTAGTGTCAGGATCAATTCAGTATTTATTTTATTTATATTTAATCCAGGCCACTATATTTCAGGCATGTTTGACTGCAACAGTTCATTTCTACAGGTAGAGCTGACGGGAAACAGCATCTATGAATACATTCACCCGGCTGATCATGACGAGATGACGGCGGTGCTCACTGCTCACCAGCCCTCCTACCATTCACACTTTCTCCACGGTAAGACCATCATTAATGAAAAACATTTCCTCAACACTCCACATTTACTGAGTTTTCCTCAGCTTATCACTCTTTTACTTCATTTTCTAGAATATGAAATGGAGAGGTCTTTTTTTTTGAGAATGAAATGTGTCCTAGCAAAAAGAAATGCGGGTCTGACGTGTGGAGGTTATAAGGTATGTGGTGATACTTGAAGTCTTGGTGGTTTTGATCGCTGTTATATACGCTGTATTATCAAAACTGACATTTGAGAGTTTAATTTACTGTATATCAAAGTCAAGGTGAATAATGTTTGCCTGCAAGTTATAATAGGATATAATGTGTAGATTTATTGTAGTTTCTCCTGCCCAGTGATTATATGACAAACCCAGCTGTTTTTGTCTCCTGCAGGTTATTCACTGCAGTGGCTATCTGAAGATCCGGCAGTACAGTCTGGACATGTCTCCGTTTGATGGCTGTTATCAAAACGTGGGTCTGGTGGCCGTGGGTCACTCTCTCCCACCCAGTGCGGTGACTGAAATCAAGCTCCACAGCAACATGTTCATGTTTAGAGCCAGTCTGGACATGAAACTCATCTTCCTGGACTCCAGGTACAGCTGTTCTGTTACACACATACAGCTCTGCTTATATGTCTGCACAGCCCTCCAAGAATATTTATCAATGTTTCTTTTTATCGTATATACCCATGGTATTTTAATATTGTGTATTGCCCCCAAATTCAAAATTATTGAGTCAATCTAAGGGAAAAAGCAAGAACAGTGAACAGCTTAACTGCAACGGCAACCAAAGACTCAACACACGAGTTTAAGAAACTTTGGAATAGGGTAATTGGTTACGAATAGGCTATATTCCAAAAATGCTGTCAAATAGCTTAATTGGCATAGTAATAAAAAGATCCATCTTGTTTGTAAAATGATTTTAAACAATCTGCAGGGAAAAGCTAGATGTTGCTTTGTGGTCAGGTCATCAGAGTTGATATATTGTCTGAATTATAAAAAAGAGCATTATGAAGATGTTATTGTGAATATTAAAACAAATTGTTTGTACACACATTTCTATCTCTGTGCACATGCAGCTGTGTTTGACAGGATGATGGATAGGTGTTTGTTATTTCCTTCTGTGTTTGTATTTGTCAGGGTTGCGGAGCTTACAGGCTATGAGCCGCAAGACTTAATCGAGAAGACCCTTTATCATCACGTCCACAGCTGTGACACTTTCCATCTCCGCTGCGCGCACCACTTGTGTGAGTTAGGTTTGTTTTTCCGCATTCCTCTGCGCATGTAATCATAACAGCAGTTTTAGTGACACTCAGTACAGTAAATACACCATCAGCATCTTAATACAAACCAAAACTGATGAGAGCAGGAAACAGAAAATTATACATCTATAGACTGTTTTCAGCATGAGCTTCAAGATTAGACATGCAATCTATTAGCAACTAAATTAGTGAAGAAAATCAAATCCTGATCTGATTGTGTGTGTTCATAGAAACATGACAAATTGAAACATGTTTAGCACTTTATAGTTCAATTTTCTACAATATTTTTTCATGTTAGGTTTCTGCTGATAGTAGCACAACAAAGTCTTCATAAGATCAAAACATTTTATGTTATTTGATATGCATAATTATTAGGCTGTGAGAGAAATGGCAGCATATAGTTAAGACATGAAAGAAAGTGGTCATTAGTTTCCCAGATAAAATAATTAACCCACACTGAATGTACACAAAATATCTTAAATTAAATCTTAAAAACAAATGACAATGTGAGGCTATTGGGGGGGTTGAAATTATTTTTTTTTGTGTCACCCTTACACACAGGCTTGTTCTTGACAGAGTGTGTTTTCCCTTATAGTGTTGGTGAAGGGGCAGGTCACGACTAAGTACTATCGGTTCCTGTCTAAGCAGGGCGGGTGGGTGTGGGTGCAGAGTTACGCTACTATCGTTCACAACAGTAGATCGTCCAGACCGCATTGCATCGTCAGCGTAAACTACGTGCTCACGTAAGTTCACACCTCCACCTATATCTATACTCAACATTGACTGTAAAATGCTCGAGGAGCCGACTGTGCCTTACTTCATGCTTTTCGAATCAAGGCCACTGTTATGCAGGTCTTGTAAATCTTATAATTACCATTCACACAATTAACTTTGCAGCATCAAGTTTTACATCAGGCTATGAAATTAAGCAATTACAAGAGATTAATATTGTCATAATCAATTATTATTTATTGCAGGGTGTCATATTTTACGAGTTTGTGTATCCAGATGAGTTTGTGTATCCAGATGTATTAACAGTGCCACACAGTTAATACAATTAGAATGTAGTATCATTTGTCTGCATGTTAATGTAGCTGTCAGGAAGTTTTCATAGGTGCTCAATTAATTCACTTGCAATGTAACAAAACCACAAATTAACTAAATAAAATGTTAGTAAACTCAAACATTTTCAAAATATTTATTAATGTAATTTAGTAATCATACTTGAAATTAATATTTACTTACATATTGTGCAAAGATGTAGAATAGCATTTACTTCTTCTCAGACATATGTCTATAGTTGTGTTGAATTGTCCACATCATCACTAGCTCATCTCAATGCCTTACAAAAAGCATAGCTTCAAAACAATTTCATTAAGGTCAACATTTATGGTGTTTGCAAAAGTTCACTCACAACAGTGTGTGAGAGAGTCAGAGCTCCCCAACACTCATCAATCAGGTTTGGGTGTCATCTCTGCTCCTGCTTTATATAATATGCCAGCTGTGTGTGCAGGAACTGCATGGGAGCCAAGGGTCGTGGGTGATTTATTTGTCATGCATTCATACTGACAAACTCTGTGCATTACCATAATGAACTTTCCACTGGAAATCCCTGAAAAGAATGAAGCGGGATTTAGCAATGAAACTTGCTCACACTATGGCTTTGAGCAAAGGACATATGGAAGAGTGAAGCACACGTCCAGGCTGTCAATGGGATCTAATGCCAGCATCTGGAACATCAACCCCCTCATACTTTCTCTTAGGTTCATTTGCTATCTGTCTGTTACACAATAAAATAAACTAAGCACTATTGTCCAACACCTCCATTTGAAGCAAGTGGATGTGTTTTAATATGCCAGCTTGCCAATAGCTTGTCTGACAGCTCTGGAACAACAGCTATAAAGAAAATGTGTTTATGAGGTTTAGTAAAATGGTCTGTAAAGATGATGAGTGTTTATAGTTGACAGAGGGTTCCATGAATTTTTAAATACTTTTCCATGTAGTATTTCCATGTAGTATACTCCACCACTTTCTTTTGGAAGAAGGTTAGCAGGAAAGTGTTTTTTCTGCTGATTGCAAAAATGTGGGATGCATGTCAGAAATGAGCAGGCAGTGTTTAGTGTACAATGGAAATAAGGTGAGTATGTCTTGCATCTTATTGGGATGTTTTCAGACTCTGCTCAAACACAGGTGTGAAATGACAGAGCATGTATGTGGTAAACCACAGAGACTGGACAACCTGTTGCATCAACCTTAAGGGTTTTAGCTTCTATCTATGGCCTTGGCCTAAAAAAAAAAAACTCTCTGTTTACATAGACAACCCAACAAATAAGGGCATCAACACCACAACTATTGCATGGATCAATGTTTGCATTTGTATGTGTGCAGGTAAATGTGCAGATCTTTTTCCAAGATGTTACCATCTGTGTGCAATACCGCAATGTGTTGTCTGAGCCAGGCTTCCATGCCTCTGGAGGGAGACTGAGATCGGCGCCTGGCTAGCATACGTTTTACACAGATTTTTTTTAAAGTTATTCATCACGGGGAACAGAAATCCATATAGCACTTTACTGAGAAATCAATTCCCATTTTCTAGTTATGCCTTATGTGGTGATCCCTCTGTGGGTTTGATTTAGCCAGACATAGCTCTTAATCTCACTGTGTATTTAAACAGAGCCTCCAGCCCTCTGGCATATGTTTGTAGGAGCCTTGTTCCAATACTGCAGGAGAAACAAAGCAATTCATTTTCTTTCTTTCTCAATTCCTCCCCCCCACACACAATCAACCAGAAATACACACTACTTTACCAGCGAGAATGTAGCTTGAAGGATCTAAATAAAACTTTGACTTTATGTATTGGTTCAAATAAAAAGAAAAATGCATCAGTACACATTCTGTAGACAGTTCCAAAATTATTCTGTAAAGAGGAAATTGAGTTTGATTCTTCAGAGTAGCGGGTCTGAGTGTTGTTTTCATTCCCCACAGGGACACTGAGTATAAAGGACTACAGTTGTCCTTAGATCAGATGACCTCCACCAAGCCCTCATTCACCTACAACAGCCCCTCCAATTTTAACAGTGACAACAGACGAGTTGGCAAAAGCAGGGTTTCCCGTACCAAGACCAAGATGCGTCTGTCTCCCTATTTGCAGGTAAGTCTTATGTTACACTTTCCATTTGGCCTGGAAGTCATATATTGGACATTTTAACTAGAAAGGTTGTATTCTATTGGATAGTTTTTACACTAAAATGCATTACTAGACCAACATCCTTTGTTTTTCCTCAAGTATCCAGGCTTTCCCACAGATCACTCAGAGTCGGATCAGGATAGTCCATGGGGTGGGAGCCCACTTACTGACTCCGCCTCTCCTAAGCTTTTGGAGCCCTGTGACAGCATGGACTCCTCATGTGTGTACCGACAGTTCTCTGAACAGAGACCCTTTTGCTACAACCTACCATTGACAGATAATAATCATGCTTCCGGTGACCCCCATACCCATACTCACTTAGAGTCCTGTGAGCGAGATCGCTGTAAGGCTGGCCGATACTTCCTAGGCACTGAGCCTGGGAGAGAGGCATGGTGGGGCACCGCCCGCTCTGTCATCCCATTAACCAAGTCCTCACCCAAGAATGGAGACAATTACAAAGGTGTAATGCCACACATCACCTCGGTCCACAGCCTGCAAGGTGAGTGACCCTTTCAGTAGACCAGTGGTTGTTCAACTGTCAAATAAGTACAGTAATTATAAAGATTTCTCTTTCTTTTAGTAAGGGGTCATTGGGACGAGGACAGTGTGGTCAGCTCACCTGATGGTGGGTCGACGAGCGATTCCGGAGACAGATACCGTAGTGACCAATGCCGTGAAAGCCCTCAAGAGCCCAGCAAGATTGAGACATTGATTCGAGCCACACAACAAATGATAAAAGAGGAGGAAAATCGTGCACAGCTGCAAAAGGCTGCTCCAAACATACTTTTAGAGGCCACAAACGGTCTGGCTAAGAGTCATGGCCACTCGTTTAGTACTGAGTTTGCCCAGTCAACATTGCAGGGCGTTGTGTGTCGGGAGACACCTCAGGTGATAAGCCCCGCCCCTAGCCCGGTTCTTCTGTCCCGTCTCAGCAGCCCTAACCCTGACAGACTGGGTAGAAGTAAAGACTTGCTACAAAGTGAGCTCTCTTCTCAGCATCACCAGCAACTGTTGCCCCTCATGGGCACCTGTGCTGTGTCCCCTACTCCTGTGCTATACCCCTCACACCCTCGCCAGTACCTGGAAAAACACACAGCCTACTCACTTACCAGCTACGCACTTGAACACCTGTATGAGGCAGACAGCTTTCGGGGATACTCCCTGGGTTGCTCAGGTTCTTCCCATTATGACATGGCCACTCACCTACGCATACAGGCTGAACAAGCTCCCGGTCATAAAGGCACTTCTGTCATCATCACCAATGGTAGCTGATGCTTATGAAAGTACACACCATCACCCTCTTAAGCTAGCCTATTATTTGTTTGGATTTTTTTCATACTACAAAATTTACTTCCTATAAATTTTAAGGTTTGTGAGTTATATGCTCCCGGTCAAAAGTTTGGGATCACTTGCCTGAAATGTTTCTTATGATTTTAAAAGTCTTTTAATATGAAGGCATTTTCTTAAATGTTTAAAATTAGTTTGTAGACAATAGTATAATTAATATATTTAATTATTAACTTAAATTTCTGTCCTTAGAAAACTAAAATTTTATTTTAAAAAGTTTAATGAATGGGTGACTTGGACTGAATGATGACAAAAAGCAGCCAATAAAAGCCCAGCATAGAAAGGAACTCTGTTACTGTTTAAAAAACATCGCAGGGAGATGCCAAAAGAACTTTTTTGCAAATTCTAGGCAATCTGTGGCTACATTAAATATGCTAAAATATATTTGGAATTGTAATTTATTTGGAAGTTTATGGAACATAATTCCCATAACTATCTTTGTGTTATGTTTTAATTAGTTTACTATTATTTAAAATGTGGGGAAAAAAATAATTATAAATGAGTGATCCCAAACTTTTGACAGGTAGTGTTGATATCTGTAAAAGAAAAACTTTGGAGGACTGCATGAAAGGGTTTGTCACATTCCATTTTAGTATTTAGCTGTAAATGTTTGAATGAATGGGACTTACCCAATTCATTTCTGCAAGGGGAGAAGTTCAATTATTGATAGATAATAACATGATCTCCACTAAAACTGATAATAGAACATTGATCATATATGATGTTTTGAAAACTACAAACAATATTATTAATTAATAATAATTTATATTTTGGGTTTGCTTTGGATTACACAATAAGTTGCCTGTATTTTTTATGCATTTCTACATCAAGAGCCATCAAATTCCTATACTTTATTAGAGCCAGCAGAAGCCTGACTTTTACCATGTTAAACCTGTGACACCAGGCAAACTACAAGTAGCATGCTGACTTAGCATGAGATCACAAATGGTTTCTAAAAGCAAAATGCAGCTTCATTTATTTCTGTTCTTGAGTACATACTGCGGAACTGAATCTTGGCTAATTTCTGTACTTACAAGACTAAACTGAGTCACACATTAAGACAAATAGCATATAAATTAAAGCCTGAAAATTCAGAGTGAATCTTTCATTTTTTTTAAAAAAATGCATTAGCAGATGACTACCTTAAATGTTATGAACTTGAACAACTTTTCTGAAATATATAAACCGTGTTTTGTTCTTCTGCAAAGCAAAAAAACACATCACCCTTTAAATTGAAAACTAGGAATATGCAATTATTAAAGACTTGATTTCATTCAAACGAATGGAACAATTGTAAACGTGTTAGGTAAGAGGTATTTTTGGCATCCAGCTGCAGTAGAGGAACACACCTTCATGTATTTGTAAGATTGTAATTGGCTTTTTTGGGAAAACAGTTTCTCAGTGTGAGAGGAAAAAAATATTATTTATGATGTACATATACTCAACATACAGCCACCCTCACCAGATTAAGTGATGCAAAGAGTTGCAAAAATGTATTTATTATAATGTGAATGAAAACTTATTTGGTTTTAAACTAACTTTAATTCCTATCACAAACAGTGTGTGTTTATATTTTTAGGTGTGTTTTCACTGTAGAAGATTAAATTGTTATTTTACCTTTTCATCCAGCGTGAGTTTGGAGGTGAACTGAATTAACATTATATTTACACAAATTTGACCATCATGTTTAAAATATTATTTGATAATCATCTGAGAAATAAAAAAATAATTGCAAAGAAATGTTCATGCATTGAATTAATTTATTTTGTCAATATTTTGTTAATGAAGAATTAAAAGCTTCAGGGTTATTTATTTTTATTTGTATTTTGAAACACTGACCAACACAGTCAGAACAATCGACCTAAATTATTAAAAAACACAGAATATAACTTATTGTCTAATGATGGATACCACTACTTCTAAATATATCTCCCATTTAACAAATCGTTGCTGTCGGACGGAATCCACGTATCTCCAAAATCATAATTTTTCAGGGAATAAAAAAACTGCATATTTTTTAAGTTTATTAAACATTGTATCGTTAAAGTTGGTATTATACCTTATATTGCTATCATATACTGTTATGTACCAACATTAACACAACATTTCCCCAAAATCATGTTTAATTGGAGATACGAGATTTAATATTTGGGAGCAGGGAGACAGGAGTTTACACTCTCATTGATAAGAATGACACGGAAACAGACGTCGCATTTATCAAAGTCTGTGGTCGCGTTGAGCCTTTTGACAAGAGACAAGACTTTAAGAGCCAATCAGAGCTAATGATTGTGCTTACATACATCTTCCTAAACTCTGTTTTAAACGTTTAAGAGCTATGAGTGATGCAATACCAAAATAAAACAATAAGATGATTAGGCGGAATAGGCGGAAATTAATCTGCACGCAAACTGTTTTTAAAACAATTTAAAACGGTTTTTAAAACTGTTGGGCATTTAACTGATATACATATTTGAATCATGAATAACCAGTGTTTTAAGACATGCTCATTTGCATTTGATTTAATCGTTGCGACTTTCAATCTTAGTGATGCCGCATTCACACACATCGCTACTCGGTCATCGCTTCTCGCTGAAATTTCACTCGCTCAAGCTGAAATTCCACTCGCTCAGTACTGACTTTCAGCGATGGTAGCCATGGTTTCCGCTTGTTTACTTCCCACTGTAAAAGTGTCCGGGGAAACAGTTGCGGCTGAATGTTATATGGTTGTAATACCAGCTGTTGCATACACCACTAGTGCACACGGTTCTGTTATCTAGGATCGTTGACAATTCCCTTTTCTTACTTAATAAATAAAACTACAAAATAATACCATAAATAGTACTACTTATATATCGCTTTTTTGTTTTCTATGGTTGGCTGGGCATATTTTAGTTTGATGTCCACTGCCTGGCCAACAATCCAGGGAAAATGAGTATTCCGCCCGACAGTGACGAAATCATTCCTGAACACAGAAGGCCTAAAGTAACATTACAGAAACAATGTTCTGCAGTTGCAAATGAATTATCACATACAACAGACTGGTGAAAAATGTTTTAAAAAAGTGAAATCAGGTAAAGTCAGGGTAAATGTAAGGTAAAATTTAAAAAAGTGGAAAAAAAACTTATACATAATGATTACATCATAATCCAGCAATAATTAAAATAGACTGGACTAAATCCAATGGGCTGAATAAAGCTATATTATATGTAGAAATACATTTGAATACATATTTTGTTTTTTAAAACACTTTGTCAAATTGCCACTTACATCTTATAATAAATGTATTTCTACCAATAATGTAGATGGTGTGCTTTCTAAAACACATTTACTGTATTAGACTAATTTAAATCGTAGCCATATAATGTATTTGTACTAATCATTTAGGCAAACAAATTATTTTACAGATATTTTAGACAATTAATTTCATTTGCAATTTGATTCTTTTAACTGTATGTCTGTTTGTTTGTCCACTGATGTTGTTAAAGGAATTTTTTTGCTGAGTGTCCTCTCGTTTTTTGAGACATCCCTCAGAAGAGAAACAATCATAAAGCACTAGTGCCTGTTTCTGTCCTGACACAGTGAAGGAAGCTCAGGTAAACCTCAGTCGTCCTGACAGGTGTGTTGCTGGGCAACAGCGAATAACACAGACGGTATTAACACACATCAGTGAGCAGCTGCAGTCTGCCCAGGTCTGATTCTACATAACCGTTCCATGTTTCTGTTTATCCGTTCCGATGTCTCATGTTTATCTCCTCCTATAATCTAACTATTTTAACAAATTATGGGCCATTTTAAATATTAAAAAAATTGGTGACCAATTACAGTGCCAAACATATACACTCTCCCTTATGCATTTATATTAGATATAACTTTTGTTATATGTTAAAAATGTTTTTAAACTCTTTATGAGAACCTTCAAATACAAACTTGCATTAAAGGTGTCTGGAATATTACCTTGCATAAATATCAGCATTAAAATATTTTGACGTGAGAATATACACAAACCAAAACATCAGTAGCAGGTACAAAAACCAATACAAAAGCATGAGAAATCTGTGCCTGTGGCAGTTTAAAGTATTCACAGACTCATGAGTGTTTGGATTTAAAGTTTTGGTTTGAATTGCTGCTTCATGTTTGAACTGTGGCCCTTACATTGCATTAGATATGTGATTGGATCTGACATGTCTTTGGTAAAATACATCAGCCATTTTCAGATGAAGATGTTTGTGTTGTGGTCAGTCAGTCAGAGCTCTGAAGAATGTAGCGTCTGTCTGAAATCAGAGGGGAGGAATATTAGTGTTCTACATGTTTTCTGTGTTGTTTCCCAGTTGCATAAATGTGGGGAGATTAACAGCTGACTGCCGTATTTCTACAAAGTTCTAAAACAGAGGAAAACAAAAAGAGATCAGTAGAGGAAATAAGCAGAATCTTTGTTTCTTCTCAAATCCTTGAGCGTGCTGGTACTGCATCAGCAGTAATAATGCTCTCTTTCTGTCTGACCTACACCTGGAAAGTTTAGGTACTTTTCGTCCATCCATGACATAAGCTTGTAATCATTCACAGATTCTGATTTAATGAGGAACACCTTTGTTTTCTAAATCTTCAAATGGGTTTTACCCGTACACTTGGCCGTAGGTTTTATCTCGCAGGGGGTACAATAAACACATGAGCAAACAAATAGATCAGGCAGTCAAAACAGGTAAGGGTAATCCAAAAGGGAAGCAACAGTACACAGGCAAAATCACAACAAGATATCAATCAAGAAATAAATGCTTGGTATGCAGGAATGATCACTGGCAATACTTCGCAATGACCCCATGTCCCCATATCAAAGAAATAAATTGATTTTGTAACAAATAAAATTATTAGATTATTTTAGTCAATGCACCATATGTAATAAAAAACCTGTAATTCAAAGCAAACTTACATTCTTGTGTCCAAGTGGCCCTGATCTGCCACTTAACATCCTTTTGAGCAAAACCCAACACAACAGTAGATCTACAATATTAGCCTAATATCAGTTCACACAGGCTTATTACAGTTGGTTGTAGTGGATGACTTACTATCCAACAAGTTATTAAACAAGCTATATTTTCACGTTGTGTAGGTCTGAGGATCAAAGCATGTCACACAACCTGCCTATGTTCGCATTTGACTTAAGTTTGATTGGACATGATATCTAAAAGAAAAGATATGGGAATATTTTAGCCAATCAGCTATAATTACAAAACAACAAGCCTTAAATTAAACGTGACCCACTGCCTAAATGTCACAGTCTCAGAAGTACATACTGTTTTAATAGCAGTCTGAATACATTACCCTCTGATGGTATTACCATTGAAAAGTTATGAACTTTCTTACATAATGGCAGGTATTTCTGATACACATTCGTTTAATGTTATGATGAACAATAAAAAAAACTAAATTGAGTAAATTGTCTTTGAAAGGCAACCCCAATGCATCTTTTTCATTATCCACATACTGTAGATGTTAAAATTATATGCCGCCGGAATGCTAGAATACTAACATTCTAGGTATCTTATAAAATGGTATCTTATAAACCCATCATTGTTAAACAACAAACCAAATTGTTTACTGGCAATTATTATTAATTGGTAAACCATCTTTATAAAAAAAACTATTTTTTTTATTTTACCTATTTAATTTTTTATTGCCCACAACACAGGAAAAACTATAACATCAAACTATAAAATGCAAATATAACACTATTCTTAAAAAACACTGAAGGCTTCTACCAATAGGATTATGGTCCTAAACATACCTCAAAAAACACAGTGGACTGCCTCACAGTCACTGCCCTTACTGTCATCAAGCTAATCATTTACATTTATTCATTTGGCAGTAAAAACGACTTACAGTGAATTCAATGTATACATTTTTTATCAGTACTTGCATTCCCTGGGATCGAACCCACAACCTTTGCACTGCTAACGCAATGCTCTACCAGTTGAGCTACAGGAAGGCTAATCATAATTCTGAATCTTCAGAGAGACATCAAAAGAGCAGCACATGAAAGTGAAAGTGACATGTTTTGTCAGATATGGCTACCCATACCTGAAATGTGACCTCTGCATTTAACCCATCACTGGTGAGGAGTGAACACACACTGCAAGTCATGAACACACACACCCGGAGCAGTGAGCAGCTATCACTGCAGCGCCTGGGGAGCAATCGGGGCTTAGGTGCCTTGCTCAAAGGCACTTCAGTTTCTTACAAGCCTGACTTACTAACCAGTAGGCCACAACTCCACCCTAACAATGCAAGGCAGCCAAATAATTTCACAGAACTAGAAGCCCTTTTGCAAAGCAGAATCAGCAAGAAAACCAAATAAGAACTGAAAGACTCTTAGCTGGCTACAAAATATGTTTACAAGCTGTGATACTTACTAAAGGGAGTGTTACACTGGCTGTGCAGGGTGCCCAAACTTTTACTTGGGGCTCTTTTTCGTTTTGTCATCTTTCAATCACTTTGCTATTGACAGTAACAAATATTTAGACCAGGGGTGCCCAAATTCTTTGTGCACCACTGTATAATGAAATTTTCCTGTAAATATAATAGTGTATTTTATGAAATTGTTAGAAATTAGAAAATGGAGAGTGTAAAGTAAAAAATAAACTGTTCTCCTCTGCAGGTCTGCAGATGTAGAAGTTTGATGTTTTGCCACAGTTGGAAACATGTCAAAGTGAACAAACAGATGTTACCCTATACAAAGATAAGAAGGTGCAAGTGCATATTGACTAATCCTGTAGCATTTATGACCAGGCTTAAGAGCATGTACCCTACTGAAACCAGAGAGGCTTGTTGTAGCTCAGCCCAGACAGATGAAACCCTGCTGGTTCCTTTAAACGTGTGTAACACAAAGGAACAACAAAGGAACCAAAAATGCCATGTGTTACATTTTTCACACCAACCACACACTGACTAATATAAAATTAGTCTAATATATATATTAAAAAAAAATATTAGTCTAATATATAAAATTAGTCTAATATATATATTAAAAAAATATAGATATTAAATAATCATATTAGTCATAACATATTTATCTTAACATTGTGTAGTGACAACACCAAATAGGTCATTTAGAGGAAGCAATCCACCCATGTGGAAGAGAACACAGAAAACTCAGGGACAAACTTCATGGTAGCATCAGGGCAGACATGAAATTTGGGGATAACCTCTGTGATTGCATCAGGGCTAAAAGGAAGTACATAGGCAACCTCCATGGTTGTGTCAGGGCAAACAAGGATCGACACAAGACAATGCTCAGGAGTGGATCCTTTGACTGGAGTGGGTTTAGGAATGGGCTCCTGGACTAGAGCAGGACTCTGGGGCCATGGTGTGGTGGTAGTCACTGTAAATATTGCGCTTGTAACCCTCAGTGTGTGGCAAGCTGAAAAGGTTGGCCAAGCTCCTTGGGCATCTGAGCTTGATGACTACTGCCACCCCCACAGAATATTTAGGGGTAGTGTCCTCTTCAAAGCCCCCAACTGTGAAAGGGGACCCACTTAAATATAAAGCATTGTCTATATATTGCTTTAGTAGAGATAGATTATTAATTCCTTTGGGCAATCATGACTTTATGGGCTTCAATAAGCAACGACAGGGCAAGTCTTTAAAAACTGCATCTCTCCAATTTAAATGGTAGTCAAGAGCACAGAACTGTTCTGTCTAGCTTTCTGTTGGTTTAATATCTTCGGCATAAGAAAAAAAATTCTGGATCTGGATAATGGCAAATACTTCTGTAAGGACACAACTTTGAGGATCCAAATGCAGACTGTAATAAACACAATCCAAGGTCATAATCCAAGACACAATCAGTTTAAACATAACACAAGGTCCAGGTGCAAACCGAAGAGAGTAATAGAGTGTGAATGGAATCAAGCTGAAAGCACCACTGTACCGCTTATTTACTCTGAACACTGAAAATAGATGTTCTTAAGCACAATGCAAAACAAAATTAAAGCATGTAAAAAATTCGGAGCCTCTACATTATTTTGGGCACAATAATCATGTTGTGAAAATCCGATACTGTGAAAATCCGATACCCCTATAATTGTGACTAAACTTTGTGGTGATTTATGTGGAAGAGACCTGAATAAAGATCGATCACTGGCTCTTTGTCTGTGATTCATGTTTGTCTGTGACTCATTCGTCTGTGATGAATTTACATTTTGAGCAACTTGAATCTGTTTTCATTCTCATTGATTCCTCTGTTCCCAATTTCACACACACTTTCTAAAGAGCTTGTTCCTGAGGCTTGTTTTCACAACCTTTCCCCATTAATGCCGGTGGATCCTAAAATATCTCTGCTGTGTTTTCTCATTAGCCTCTCTTACTGCATCAAAGCTTGGCTTAAGTCTGATGAAGCAGGGAAACCTCGCTTACCCGCTGTGACACTTTTATGGCCCTTCCTGGGTGGGATGGCTGTAATGTTATGCTCAGTACAAGAGAAAGGCCATAAAGACAACACTGTCATCTCAGCCTGCATGTACGTGTGAGTCAAACACCGCTTTCATTTCCCATAAAGCTCTGTGACTTTCTATCACGGTGTGTGAATGACTCTGCTCCTATGTAAAAAATTATTGTTTATAAAGCTTATAAAGTTGGATATGTTAGCAATAAATGCATGGAGGTGTCATGGAGTTGGACTTTTTCAAACATTTAAAATATAATATAAATTAAATATAATATAGAAATATAAATTAACATTTGGTCCCAAACTAGCGACTGTAGCCCCTACTAAGGCTTGGTCTGAGGGCATGTTCCTGTGAAGCCTTTTTTTTTTTTTTGCAAAAACAGCACTAAAACATTTAATTCTGGTGACTTTGGGAGTATTTATTTTATTAATTTTCTTTAATCATATCATGTAACAAATAATAATAAAAGCGTGTGCTGCAGATAATTTCTTTTAGGGCTTATAGATGAACTTTTCTAGGTTAATAACTAGTGTTGCCAAGTCCACGGTTTTCCTGTAGAATTGGCCTACTTTTAAACTGTTGCCATGATTGTTTATTTTCTGCTGGTCAATAGTTTGATATATTGCCTAAATTATAGTTCACTAAAATGCTTTTTATTTAAATAAATAAATAAAAATACATATTTTACTCTACCGTGTACTACTATACAGTAATTTCCAGAAGAAATTGTGTGTATTGCATAAGGGTCACTGTAAAATATGTATTCCAAGTATGAGGGGGCATATTTTGATTTTTGATATTTTGGCAAGGGTTATTGGGCTAGTTTTGAATGGTCATTGGGCTGGTTTAGTTATGCAGACCTGAAATGCAACCATTGACAAGAGTCCCTGCTGCCTGCTTGCCCTCACCTGAAAGATGATGCTTCTTTCACCCTTTGCTATTTATGTTTTTTTTTAAGTTTGCATGTGGATAAATAAAAATAAAGTAGTACAAACTGTCACAACTGCCCCAGTTTTACATATAATTTTTTCTTTTTTGGCCCATTTTTATGTAAGATGGAAAGACATGTCTGATTTTATAGGATACCTGTTATCTGTCATGTTAACAGTCTCAGAAAAATGATAGCTGTTTTAGTAGGCTATCAGGCTGTCACTTTTCCTGTTGTAAATGATCTTTTGTTTGATTTATATACTGTTTTTTTAGGTCTTTACTGTCTGTACTAATATACAGTAAAGCTTCTTTGCAACAATGCAAAATTGTGAAAAGCCATTAAAAAATAAATTGAATTTGGAATTAAAAAACAATAAGGATATTATTTTTATATTTTACATTTAAAACTGTAAAAATAATTGTCTCAGGAGGTCTAGCTGAACGGTTACATATACATATTAGTAATACATATATAGTTAGACTCTTTTCTTTGTAAGCAGTTATGAACAGGTCTTTTAAATTTGTTCAAAATTTGAACAAATTAGTTCAAATTTGATAGATGTTAGGCAAAAAGCAGCTCTTATGTGCCTCACTGCTGGATAATTTAAAAAGGCACAAGCCAGTTGCCATCTGTAACTCTGAAGCAAAAGTATATGCAAAAGTACTAAATAAAACTAAAAAATTTAACAATTTTTTTCTCTCTGCCAACCAGTGTTGAGACTCCATTTACACTGGAAAAGAATCCATATCTGACCATTTTCTAGAGAAAAACACCCTAAACAAACACTATTTCAGATAATTTAAATTACAGACAATGAAAGTGAAAAATCTGGGTGGGCGTGTGAGGTTTGGAGTGTTCGGGTGGAGAAGCACTCGCGGCCATCTGTCTGACCACCAGAGCAGACTAGTGACAGCAGTCAGGGGAGATATATGCTTAAGAAGATAATGGATGACAAAAGACAAGCTCTACGTCTACTGCGTGAGTGTGTGAAAGGGTTCTTCTCTCTGGCCGTCTGAGACAGCAATCTCTTCACATGGAGCGGCACATGGCTCCTCATTAAAGCCGGTGTTTTGCATGCAACAGATTGGTGCTCAGGGTACCTGTGAGGTCATCCCTCCATTCTCCACTGCTCCCATTCTTTAACATACAAATTGCTTTTTTGTGTTGGAGGATCTGAGATTAATTGCACACACCATTTGGTGCTGCTTGTTCAAAGCTCCTTGTGTTTTTTCTTCCTCTTGCTTTGATTCTGGTTAGAGATTAGCTTGACAGAAATTGCATCACATTAACGGTCTTTTTTTCTCTGCTACTGCAGGGGCCGTGGGGGCCGGTGTGGTTTACATTTTAACATTTCTAAAACATCTAACAACTTCAAAATCTACATCACGTGGATTCACCCTGACAAAGTGCACACATTTTTGCACAGATGTTAAAGCCCTTACAATATATAACTACTGTCAAATATAGTTTTCAGGGTTGCTATGGTGTGTATATTTAGTGATTAAATGAAGCAGTGTTTCCCTCTATGGGTCACCTGAGCCATACATTAAAAACAACAATAAAAACACAACAAATCATGTTTTTTTGTTTGATCATTTATATATTTGCATACGTTCCTTTTCTTTAAATACATACGAAAAGCCTTCACTTACATAAAAACAGTTTAGAAAGGTTTTATTGAAAGTTACTACATTATATTAGCAAAACACATTGTTACTGTTTATGTATGTTTATTATACATTTTGTAACACTTTAGTCTTTAGCATGTGGAACACATATTCATCATTAATCACAAATTTTGCTTTAATAAACTCCTAATTTACTGCTTTTTAATATGCAGTTATTACATGATTAAAGTAGTTTGTAGCTGTGTTTAAGTGTAGATACGGGGTAGGAATAAAGGATGTACAATATGTTTGTGTAGATTAAAGCATTACTATGAGCTTTATATTTAAACTTTATATTTAATAATATTAATATATAATTAATAATATTTTAGAATTATGACATACAATACATGGTATTATTGAAGACTTTGTTTTCCCATAAGACATATATCAGTAATAATAATTAACAACACTAAGATTATGATATGTTCATGAAAAACATGATAAGTGACACATAATATTAAACATTTGATAAAATGATGTCAGATATTTAACGTTCCCCTAACATTCTCACAAATTATCTGAGTTATGCTACATACAATTTAACTCTCCTCTGCATGTATGTGAGACACTTGTCTATTTTTCCCCTAACTAGTTTTATCTTAAAAGACTGTGTGTAACGTTACATTTAACTGAATTAACAACAAACTAAAAATGATACATGCATTTTTGTTTCTTTTGAGCTTGTAATTTAGGTAACTAGCATTTTACTTTGCATTTCTTTGCTGTTTACTGTGTTTCTTGTGGTGCAAACAGGACACAATATCAGCAAGGCCTCAGTTGTTTGTACTGATATATAAGGAGTACAAACAACTGCACATAAGGTTGTCAGGCAAACCTTCCAATTCAATTCAATTTTATTTATATAGCACTTTTACAATGTTGCATTGCTTCAAAGCAGCTTTATATATAATAAAAAATAAAACACAGAAAACAAAAAAAATTATTAAACTTAATTAATAAAAAAATATATAAATAAAATTAAACATGTACAACACTAAAAAAATATATATTATGGTATTATTGCAAATTTTGTTGTTCATTATGAGATGTAAATTAATAAAACTAATTAGGGATACTAGGTGTGTGGTTTGTTTATGAATAAAGAGTTAAAAAGTAAAGATGATGTGCATTAGAAATACCCATCATTATGTGCTAAGGCTCATACCTCTCTCATTGGTCTATGAGAGCGTAACGTATTCAGACTGCTATTAAAACAGTATTTACTTTTGAGACTATGTGACATTTCATCAGTTAATATGATAGATGACAGGTATCATATTAAGCAAGATATGCTGTTCTAGCTTACGTAGAGATGGCACATAGAAAGATGAACATTTTATGGGACAAGGGTATAAGAGATTTGCAATAATGCCATAAAATCCCTGAACATTACACAATAAAAGAGAATAGAAGGCAAAATAAAATACTAGAGTCTTTAGGATTGTAATTATATCAATATGCTAGAATCAATTTTATCAATTTACAAAGTTAAATTAAATGTCAGCAGTCTCCCAGTAAGCAAGGCAACAGTGTCAAAGAACCAAAACTTCAGTGATGTATAAAAAGAGAATAAAACCTTGAGGGAAACCAGGCTCAACCGGGAGGGCCAGTTCTCCTCTGACATGTTAAAGCTGCAATTCCTAAATTTCTTGGATATAAATGTAAAAAGTGTGGTAAAAGTGATTTATAATTATTTATCAATTTAAAACTGTCTGGTCTGGTTTTTTGACAATATGTCAAGCAATAAGGAATTTTACAAACAGGGATGGCGACTAAAGCATAACGTATAGATTGCATCTATAACAACACACTGCTATGACAAGGCAGGGAACAAAAATATAGAATCTAACTAGGCTGGAGGTAATTAAGTAGATAATAGTAAGTTTAATAAGAAAGTCTATCATATTCCCACTGATCTGTCTTAGGGTTGTCTCATCCCTTCCAGATGTGATACCATGTGTTTGTCTTGCTTTGTTAGACTGAAAGAGAAGGTTAAGAAAAGAAAGGTAAGCAGCCCACACACCATTTACGTTTACCTAGCCTACGTACTCACATTTACCCTAGACTACATCTTGTGACTAGCTGTATGTATGTGGAGGATACACACACACACACTTAGAAATTGTTTATGCATTTGCCTCATTGAACAGAGTATAATCAGGAAAAGTTGATTCGGTTATGAGCACCTAAAGCAGCTTGTGGAAAAAAGACATAAAAAAGCAAAGCATTAAAAATGTTCAAAGCTCAATGGGCAACACAGTTTACAGCATAACAACCAAAAGTGTCTGTGTCCATTGTGTCCATTATGAGATGTTAATATGTCAAGTTAAGCATTTGGGAGAGCAAAGAAGTGTGTAAATGAGCTTAAAGAATGTGCTGTTTTATTGACTGAAAAACCTCAGGTCAGCCGCACCTCAGGCAATTTCCAACTTTCATTTCCCCTTTGCCTCAATACTTAACAGACAAAGCCAATGGACACTGATATATGTTGGGAAACAAGAAGAACTCCAGCCACCTTTTTTTTTTTACAAATGATAATTAAATCAGTGTTTGAGTAAAAAAAAGTATCTTCATTTATTTGTTTATGTGCAACTGTTTTTAAATTCATGTCCTTAGCTACAATGCAATGCCTGCACTTTAAGATTCTTACATTAGATGTCCAAATCAGTGCTTCTTTGAGAATCACAGACAATGTGAAAATAATAATATGCATCTAACCATATAATTGTGTATGCAGCAGGTATCAAATAAAATTTCCCATATCTTTTGTTGTTGACATCAAAGGCCATGTGTCCAACTCTACAGCTTTTTGCCACAAATTTACTTAATTAATGCCAACAAAATATTTGGCCCTCTATTAATTTCACATATTAGACAATTGTCTTCTGTTGTTTATGAATTCAATGTTTCTATTTACAATGTGAAAACTGTTCAAACAGTGTTACAATGTGAAAACTGTTTAAACACTTTTTTTATACTCTTGCCACTTTGCTAACAAGGTCTCACAGGACAACAAAAACTCTGCCAAGCACTATGTGCCCCTTTATACTGTTTGAAAAACTTGTATTGTATGTGTTTGACTGTTGTGCTTGTTTCTTTTGCAGTGTCTTGCGTATAACAACTCCTTCGTTTTTAAGAGTCTTAATTTAAAAGTCTTAATTTCAACTCACACATAGCACCACTCGCCACTCATCAATGTTAGTAGAATCAGAAGTCCCTGAAGGGCAGGGCAAACAGTACAAGCTTTTGTTTACAGTAACAACTTAGCATGACAACTGTTTAATCTGACAGTTTTGTTAAGGTCAAAAGACTAGCTAGTGCAATTATTTCCATTTTTCCATGTCAATCTATTCTGCTGTTTGGCTGTTTCTGTTATTTCTGTTATTGCATAATGTCTCAAAGGCATTCCTTGCGTTTCACATTTTTAAGAGCAAACACAAGTTCTGTGTGAACGGCCTCTTAGACTTTGGGTAACATGCATGGATCGTGTTTAGCCAGTAGGTTATTTTTTTACAATGTGATACAAAAA
>JAZGTK010003657.1:0-26741 GCA_036877625.1 Ambastaia sidthimunki
GACTGACTGACTGGTTTATTCAATGTTTAGTTTCTAGGATTTAGACCAACTGCTGACAGGGAATGAATGGAGCCACTGTGTCACTAATTTTCTTTGTGTTGGCGTAGTAGCAAATAAAACATTAGTAATAGTTCTTCTGTAGTTATAGGACTATGTTTTAACATCTGAATTTACAGTCTGAGCGCCGATAGTGGCAGAGAAAAGTGTTTGAAACATACAAAGACCAAAATTTCCATTTTCAAATTGTGTCAATAAACGTGTTTCACAGCTGCTGTTATTCTAATGCTTGATTTCTGTTGTCATTTCAGTCTGGATTGCCTTCTTCTTATCATGTGGTGAGTGAGCGTCAACAGATGTTGTTGGACACTGTTCCATTAGCAAATTTAGTCAATGAAAAAAGCCACAGTGAATGAAAAGTGTCTTCATTTCTTAAGGCTGGGCTCAGATCAGCATGCAGAGTGTTGTGGTGGAGGCCAGGAACATTACTGTTGCATCAGGATCCGACATTTTGTTGCCGTGTCATAACCAGCGTATGGTTTGGAGGCAGGATCGCCTGAGGGACCGTCAGCGCGTCGTGCACTGGGATCTGGTCCGGAACCGACCCGATTACACCGTGGAGCGCATTTTAGACATGTTCTCAGGAGGAACCGAACGCTTGTACAATGACTACAACAAAGGTCGTATTACGATCTCCAAAGAGGCCTTCAGTGATGGCAATTTCTCACTGATTATTAACAGTAAGTTTATTCATCATGTCCATGTCAATGTATTTTCTATTGAAACTTTTAACACCTTCCACCTGTTCCTGTTTTGTTTGTGCAGATGTGGACATGAATGATAAAGGCATTTATACTTGCAACCTGCATCACCACTATTGCAAGGTTCACCAGTCCATTCAGATCCAGCTCAATGTCACTAAGTCACGTAAGACAAAATATTTGACGTTTCACAAGCTTCTGTTTGAGGTTTAGCTGAAAAGAATCCAAGAAATACCATTCTGGTTTCCCATTGGTCTGTCAGACTAAGAGTACCGCCCCCAATCTCACGCTATTGGTTTAGCCAATGTTGCTGCATTGGACTCACACCAATAGAATGCGATTTTTCATAGTTTAAGGCTGCAATCAGTAACCAGTTATTGGGCAAGTAAATAACAGAAAAGTGTTTAAAAAAGTCTTCTTACCACGATTCACAGTGTTAAGCTTAAAATAATAATTTATAATTTGAGTTGTCGGGTCTGATTTCCCAGGAAATGTCAGTTTGGTTTCATTTGACGTGAACATATGTAAAAAAAAAAAAAAGTAACCTGCAATTTTATGATTCAAACAGAGATGGCGACAGAGAGGCAAAGATACGGATTGCAGCTTTAAGCTTTTTTTGCCATCAATCTGCTAATAACTTACGTACAGTTGTCTTGAATCTAAAAAGTACACACTTCAGCTTTGAATCTTTGACACAGTATATTGTTGAAAATGTCTCTCTGTGCAGCACGGAAGGAAAAGCGTGTTTGGGATGGCGATAAGTCCGTGTTTGTGGTTCTGGAAGGAAAGAGTGTAGTGCTTCCCTGTGTGAACCGAAGATCATTGTGGATGGATGGGTTCAGGGACGAGGGCCAGCAACAGGTGGTCCACTGGGACTGGCAGGCTCCCGGGGTCAGCCGGGACCGAGCAGACCGCCTCATCGACATGTACGCCTCCGGAGAGAACCGACAGTACGGGCCTCTCTTCCTCCGAAATAAGATGAACATCTCGACTGATGCCTTCACCATGGGCGATTTCTCCCTCAGCATTCATAACATTCAGCCCTCAGATAAAGGCCTGTACTCTTGCCATCTTCATCATCACTATTGTGGACTTCATGAACGAAGAATCTTTCGGGTCATTGTTGGTCCGTCCGCCCAGCCTTTGCCTCCAGAACGCTTCCCCACTGAAGCACCAGAAACACCCTCTGCTCGGTCTGCTCTGCCTGCTGATGACCCAAGTGAGAAAACAAGTCTTAAAGTGTTTTAAACTAAAAAACTTGCTGTATTGCTCATTTCTTGAAATGCGTATTTGTGTTTGGGGGAGGAAACCCAGCTAACAATTTTTCCATTAAGTAACAAAAACATTAAAAATGTTATGTTCAAAGTTCTAGGAACATTTAAAACACCCGAATATTGTATTAATGTTATTTTTTGGTTACAGAACATTATTGACACGTTTTTTAAATTCTGTAACGCTTTTAAAATGTTCCACAAACAACTTAAGAATAAGATTTTTGATACATATGATACATGTTAAAGTAACGTTTTACTAATGTTACTGCAGCAGCGTTTGAAATAACTTGGAGAATGTTAGCCACCAGTCTGAGAATGTTTCCTGTTAGCTGGGATGTTGCTGGAGACCTGAATTATAGTTAAAGCCTTCATTTTTATCTTTGTTTACTTTTCCTCAAACACCCCCTGCTTGGTTTGTCTGGTCTGCAGTAACCCCTCCCCTTTCCATCTCGTATTCTGCTATTTTTCTTATTGGGTTGTATAAACATCTGTCTCCAGTCTTTGTTCTGATTGGCTCACGCTTATGTTTGGGCTCCGTCCTCTTCAGTGTTACAAAACTCTTCTGAAGCAGAGTTTGTGTGAGTGACTGTTTTCGACAGAGATGTGGTGAGTAGGTCATAAATGAGGTGGGGGAGGTTTCATTGGAAGACTGCTTCATATTTTCTCTGTTTAGCAATGGCTGAGCTCACTTTATAAACTATTATAACCCAACAAAAGGTCACAAAAATGCCTTACGCTCTCATGGGCTTTGCAAATTCTGGCATTCCTCAGACAGTATTTCTCATCTTGCACATGCAGTGGGCTGTTTGTCGACATGAAAAGCAACATCTGTACAACATCTGGCCAACAGTAACATGAAAGCAAACTGGGCAAATGTTCTGCGTTAGATTCACATCTTCTCTTGGCTGTAAACATTTTGCTCCAGGTTTCTGTAAATAGAAAAATCTGGTCACATAATGACTTACAGTAGAAATGTGGTCATGGATTTACAGTATTGTTTGAATGTAACCTCGTGAATAGCACAAAACTTGAACTCATTTTAAATTTCTTAGGTTTTTGACTGTAAAAATAAAAAAGAAAGAAGCAAAAGAACATAGATTCAATAGAAAATACTGTATTTTTTAAATATAATAATTTAATTTACTAATTAATTAATAAATAATTTATTTTAATTGACCTATAACCTTAAAGGTGAGGTGTAAAAATCTGCGCCACTGTGTTATAATTTTTTAAACAGTTTAACTGAACAAACAAAATTAGAATTGAATTCGAGTGTGTGATTCATCAAATTCTTCACTGTTCACTGCAAAGACACTTACCTAACATTTTCCTGACTCAAGCAGCGATGAAGTTACCATGAACTCATAAAGATACAATGTTAGTTAGTTGTTGGATGAAGATGTCATTTTTGTGTTGCTGAGCCAAGACCAAAGTTGGCTTCTGCTTTCAAACAATATAACAGAAACAATCCAAAACAATAACAGGATTTAGTGACTTTGTTTTGTTTATTCTGGCATACCAGCACTGAGCTCCAAAGCACGTGTCTGATAAAATGAGAATTCCTATTGTTGTTTGTGGGGCAGGAAATCAGTGGAAAATTTCTCCAGACAGACTGACAGTGGAGTGCTATTTCTCTATCGTTTCGTGCTCTGGTGGTTTGTGTTTTTTCTTCATTGCTTTGACGTGACATCAGGTCTGGAACTCATTACGCCTGTTTTGTCCATTCTGACATGAAACCCCGTTTCTCTCCCTCACGCCAGCAGGCCTGAGCGAAACGAGAAAACCAAACAACACAAGTTTGCTTACCAAAAACAGGGGCTAATGACATTACCAAAATAGTTACTAATCATTTGAGTAAATTGTGTGTTTTTTTTTCCTTTGCTTTCTGCCTTTAGTGCTGAACAGAGTAATTAAATATAGTAAAGATATGTATTAAATATATTATTATATATTATACTTCTAGCAAACAGGGAATGTTCTCAGAACATTGGCTAAAATTCTCAAAAGAATCAAAAGCAATGTTATCTGAACGTTCCTTTAACATTATATATCAACAATATTCCTAAGTTTTCGTGAAATAGTTTAAAAACATTACAGGATTTGAATGTTGTTTTGAATGTTCCTAGAACTTTTATAATACCCTTCTTAACGTTTCTGTTACTTAATGGAAATGTTACGAAAACGTTCTTACAACTTTAAATTGTTAAGTGGGTCTCCTTTATCTGTTTTTTGTCCTGTTGAGCAGATACAAACATGGTTGAAGCCCCTCATGTCCTCAATGTGATTCTACCTGAGAATCAAACTCACCTGCTGCACCAGGTGGGCTACATCCTGGCCATCTTTCTTCTTCTTCTCCTCATGCTCATTGGAATTATTATGACCTCCAGACACTGTAAAAATAAAGGTGAGAGTGGATGAAGTGGTGACTGAATAACCATCAGTGTCACCAACTGCATGCTGGGTAAATTAAATATTTTATCAAAAGTATTACCATGACAACATTAGACTTATATTTATGCAATATCTGTTTTAGGGCACAAGTTTGAGGTTCAGAGGTCTCAGCGGTAAGGGTTAAAATGCACTGTTCATAAATAATACTCAATATTACTCTCAATGGTCATCTACAGAAACACGTTTATTCCATATGAAAAGAGTCACTTTATTTATTTGGCAGTGGTCGAAGGACGTCCATTGAGCTGAATGCCACAGAACTCCAGCTCTACAATCAGGAAGACTTGCGGCTGGGTAACACTTAACCACAACTTTCCATGATTACTCACAACTGCTTCTCTTAAAGCTGAAATAGGTCATTTAAAAATAAAGACATTAAACTCGCCAACAGAACAGAGACATTTAAAGACATCCACTAGATTTAGACTAAAAGGCAAGAAGTTTAGAGAACAATGCTTGTGATTTGCAGTTTGGCAGTGAAATATCTGTTTAGAAAGCCAGCTATTACTCCTGATATTAATTAATGCTTTCATAGTGTTTTCATAGTTTCCACTGATAAATCCTTTTTTTCCTTTAGAATACAAGAACAACATAATGAAAGAAAGGGCAGAAGCAAACATCTATCCCTCTCCAAAAGTTATCGATCTGAACAGAGGTATTTACCCATAACTACAGGGTCTCGTTTCTGACAACCACATTCAATGCATTTTAAAGCTCTGTCTCTAAATCTCTCTCTCTCTGATTCTTTCGCTTTCTGACCCTCGCTTTTCCTGACTCTCTCTCCCTGACTCTCTCTCTCTCTCTTTCCTACAGAAATGGAGAGAATGTCATGGAAGTAATGGATATGGGGCTGCTGGCTGGTCCAGAGCACAATGAGTAAAGAGATTGAAAGACTTTATCGGTTTACATTTGCTTTACATTGAAAACATAAACTGAATTACTGTCTTTCCATTGCAGCATAATTACTGCTTGCATGATTGAGCTGAACACACACATCTTATCATACTCAAATTCTAATCATTTTGGTAAGTTAGAGGTACAATTTTTTGTTACTTATCATAACCACAGTGTACCGTAACTCACACATATGTAATACATGTTAAGGCAATTACGTGAATTCTGCCTTTGGTTCTCTAGAGTTGTATGTGGTAGAAGCCACTGTGTTATTTTACAGTTCAACTGAATCTGGCCATTAAATAGTGGGGCTGAAGACATTAATTTACTAAGAATGAATGAACATTAAAACAAAACTCAGGAAGTAAACAAATAACTGTGGCTTTAAGACTAAATAGTGAAAGACAGAAAACTTCAACAAACTTATGTATGTGTATATCTACAGTATATATTACTTTTCTTGAATTTTGAGTCCTACTTGACCAGGACTTTTTTGGTCCTTTGTCTTAATTTAGTCTGTTTTACAGTTTTATGAACATGGCACAATGCAATTTATTTGGTTTTGACTCATTTATCTTTCTCTGTATCAGTTATCTTCACATTTTCTCGGTCATTAATGCTCATTTACATACTGTAGGTTAGGAAGCATTTATGCATTTTTTATTATGTACAGAAAATGAACAAATGCGTTTGGTTTTCTTTGAGCTGAAGTGTATTTTTATCATTACAGTGGCAGTACATGATTACTATTGTAAAAATATAATAAAGCTTATCCTAAAATATTGTGTATGTATTGTTTATTCTTTATATAATTATATAATCCACTTAAATGTAAAATTCATTGAAATAATTAAGAGATCATTTATGGAAACAAAATGGCTCCTTTAGATACAAACTGAGCAAAGATGAGAGCAATGATTTGGAAGTTTTTTCAGCAGAAAATTGTTTTGGTTGAATCAATTTGACACCAGTAACTAAGATGTGAAGTAAGTTCAATATAATTGTTATGTAAGTTTTAATACATGAGAACTGTGTAGCTGTGTTGTTTCATTAGAAGTGAATCTGATTGGGGTGTGGAGTTTGTTGAACTATTTGGAAGGCATGTGTTTACTGTCACACTGAACCATTTGACTTTAGTATTACAAGAAGTATAAAAAGGGACAGAACTGCCCCCTGCTGTTAAAATATATACTGACCTATGAAGGCTAATGCAGTAATTTCCTGGCTCAGTTAATACACCTACCATTAAAGCTGTCGGGCAAGATATTGGATACTCTAATGGCCAAGGTTCCTATGAAACATACACTGTTAATCAATCATTTAAATAAATACTGTCTCATGTGTGCAATAAACTATAATAAATTCTCCACTATAATTTCATAGTGCTAAATGTAGAGTTCATATCGAATGCTTCCCAGTGTGTGTTTATCCACATGATGTCTTTGGTAGGATGGATTTAAAGCGGAATTTCCGTTTAACCATAAAAGTTTTACTGGTCACAGACAACCATACACAGTATGACATGCTTAATACAACTTTTACTGCAATTCACAAAATGCAGTAAAGTAATACATAAAAATAAAAGTAAAAATAAAACATTTTAATTTGAAAGTTTAAGACAGAATAAAACGAAAAGGACATTTTACGAATATTTAGCACATCCTTAAAGGAACAAAAGAATAAAGGGCATCACCAGTAAACAAGTAAATCACCAGTAAAAAGGTGCAATCTGTAACCTTGGCTTCTCTAGCGCCATCTCTGTTTAAAACATAAAATTGCAGGTTACTTTACTGACACTGACATTCCCGGTAAATCGGACCCGACAGCTCAAATTATAAGCTTACAGTTGTGAATCAGGGTAAGGTAAAGATATCACGTCGAACCCTTATCTGTCATGTACTGGCTCAATACCTGATTTTGTTCATTTTTAACCCGAGAAAGTTACGGATTGCTGCTTTAACACTTGTTTAGTATTGTTACCGTTAGAGGGCAGTCTACCTCTACGGGAAACCCGGTAAGGGAGAAATATTGTGAACTCCAGCTCATAGGGATGTGTACCGTCCCTTCCTGTTTTACTGCCGATCAGAGAGAAACATTGACGCCGTGATATAGACGCTCCGGCCTCGATTATGTCTGGATCCGGTCACTCCGTCTATAACCAGGCTTTTTGTTTTCCTACATGAATCCGACAACCAGCAATGTCGCCTTGTAGGGCATTAATGACACTTGAGGAGTTATAGCCTACAAATATATTTTTGTACCGCGCTGTTGCAACCCTTGCTCTCTCTGTCAATGATTGTCCAGCCCATATAAACCTACTCATGGCGGAGACCAAGATCATATACCACATCGACGAAGAAGAAACCCCTTATTTAGTCAAGCTGACGGTTTCTCCCGAAAAAGTCACGTTGGCGGATTTTAAAAATGTCCTCAACAATCGCCCGGTCAGTAGTTATAAATTCTTCTTCAAATCTATGGATCAGGATTTTGGGTGAGTACTGAGAATTGCGATCATGTCGTGCTGTGTTATTATTGAACAGAAACGCTCACACCCATGATCGAGTCGCACTGTCACATATCGTTTGATTGTTCATTGTGACGTCGCCGCAGTGTTACATTGTTGCTGGCACCTGCTTCGAACCCGCGTTCAAGCGTGCGCGTTCCCGTTGCGTTCCCTCGTGCACTGCGACAGCTAATTTTGTCAACTCGGGTCACGCATCTAAAGTTGGGCTCGTGGTGTATTGTTTCCTAATACAGCTTTATGTGTTGGTGGGTCTAATGGTTCCGCTCGGGTTGAAATCTTTAGGTTGGGTTTGTCATCGTGCCTGAGGATCTAAACATGTCAAAGTCAAGCTGATCTCGTAAGACTGTGACAGCACCTGTAATGACTCGCAAACACTCCCGATTATCCCGAGGGAGAGTTGAGTTCATTAAAGTCTTGTGTTTAACTGGACACAATTAACAGACAGGCGTCCCAGCTAACAGGGAACGTTCTCAGAACATTGGCTAACGTTCTCTAAAAGTACGTAACAGAATTAAAATATGTTTAAATAATGTTCTTTTAACCAAGCAATAACGTCTAAAAGATGGAGGTTTTGAACGTACGTGCAACTTAATTTTTTATAATTTTATTTAAACGTTTTTCAACGTTTCAATTGAAACGTTACGGGAAACCTTAAATTGATGGCGTGGCAGAGATTTGCTGTCATTTAATATTTGATTTTCTGATCTGTAATATTTGGAGAGCCACTGTGAGACTGACATCCGCTTAAATTTCCAAAAGACAGATAATATAAAAAATGAGCTGGTGTCCTTTCAGTTTTCTGTTGTTCTGCTCAACATTGTTTTTTTTAAAACTCAGTTTAAGTCAAATCTGAGAAATATTTTTAGTCAAAATAAGCCACTTTGTGTTTTCTGTTGATGGTCAATGTAGCAGTTGTCTAAAAACGCTGAAATAGTTTTAAGCATCAACAATAAGTCGGACTGATTTTTACTTGCTGACATTTTTACTTGACCCACCACAAACATTTTGCTACATGTAGTAGTTTTCCAGCTACATGGTTGCCCAGGTTCCTGTTATTATTTGTTTCGTATGCAAACATCACAATGTTTTCAGATGGTTTTAGGTAATGGTTTTCTGCTGTAGTGACTGCTGTTTTTGTATATATTCTGTACAGATTTGAACTGTAAGGGTGTATATAATCTAGTTATTCCATGTTAAAGTTGTGGCCTACTGGTTAGTGAGTCGGGCTTGTAATCAGTAGGTTGCTGGTTCGATTCCAGCTCCAGGTGTGTGTGTGTTCATGACTTGCAGTGTGTGTTCACTCCTCACTAGGGATGAGTTAAATGCAAAGGTCACGTTTCGGTTATGGGTAACCATAACTGACAAACACTGACATGTCACTTTTACTTTTCACTTTAAAAAATGAATGTTTCTCATGTAGGCTACTGTGTCCTGGATCACTTATTTAGGTTCAAAGGTCACAATCTCCCTTGATCTGAAGAGACACACAAACAGGCAAACGCAGATGTTCACTGGCTTGGATGTAGATGTTTTGATGCAGTTTTAGGGAACGTGGATATTTGTCGCAATTTAAGTTTTGAAGGCCTCTTTAATCCCACTTAACATAGCTGAGTCTTAATGATCCTCGATCATCAGATCTTTATAAACATCAGAGGCAAAACTCACACACGTTGGTGTTCTAGCATGACCTTCTTAACAAAACTCGCTTTTCCTGTTAACATAGGATAGTTTACTAACAGCGTTGCTTTCCTGTCACACCTAGCATTGAGTTCACAGTTTGTCCTGGTGATTGTGAAGCAGATTGCATGAACAAACACAACATTAAAGTTGACCTGAAGTCACATTGCTATGGTTTATTGGGCTTTCCTTGGCTACTTTGTTGCGCTAATAATTTATATAAAGGATGATTCAGGAGAATGCTGTCAAATTGGCATAAAAAAGCAAGATTTCAACAGTATGTGATTGCAAAACTATGTTGACATGATTTACAGCTTGAGCCTGGACGTATTTCAGAACCAGTTATGCAGTCCAGGGTGAATTGTGTCAGTTAGCATTTAGCTGAATGCGGCCAACGTTATTTGTAGACAATCATACATTGTTCATTCAGTAACCATTCAGAGGACAGGAAGAAATTCAAATAGCTCCGGTCCTACGAGACCTCAAAGATCTAGCAAGGCAACGTTCTTCAGAACGTTCAGTTAGGAATCGTTTACCCAAATAGCGCTAGTAACTTACGTGTTATTCAAAAAGTGGATGAGTTTTTGGAAGGAATAATTACTCCAAAAATGACTTGTTTACCCTTATCTGTATTTTGTTACATGTTGTTCTGTATCTTTGTGTTGTTGATTCGTTCCACCGTGACCTAGTTTTCCTGTGTTGTATTGATTAGTATTGTTTACTTTACCTGTTATCCAGTTAATTAACTTACTAGTTCCTCATTTGATCTAGTGTTCTTGAGTTCTTAGTCATGTTTTAAGTCGGTGTTGATGTGTGTGTGTGGTCGGTCGTTCCCTGTTTTCATGAGTTATAAGTGTTAAAATGATTTTTTTAATTCCTTGTCTCTGTAAATTTTACACTACAACCACCTGTGACAATTTTATTGCTTTATATCATTTAATAACCAATATATTTTGGGTGCACTGTCTCTTTAAGAACAAGCAAATCTAATTAGATTACAGGTTYACAGTGATATGAAATAAGCATAGTTTGTCTGTGTGGTTTGAAGCTGATGTCTTGAGAAACACTCACCAGACTTCAGAGGTAAATAGTTGTTAGGCCTCTGCAATAAGGAATAGAGCAACATGACTATTAACGAATCAGCAACGAGATGAACTCATGAACTCTGGATGGAGACACACCCCTTATCACCACTAGCTTCGCTCCATCCAAAATAAACATCACGACTCTGTTACTGCTGTAGATCTTCACTGTGTGTGTCTTGCATAATAACAAACAACAGTCTTTTGCTCCTGATTATATCTTTTGTTATTGTCCACCACAGCTATTAATACTTTTCTAAACTTGCTTTGAGGATGGACCGCAGCCTCAGACACCCAAACACGTCTCTCCGAGGGGTCGTTCTGCGCCAGTTAACCTCCATCCCGTTGCTTCTGCTGTGTGTTGTTGTCAGATAACTTAATCCGAAATCTCAGTTACAATCAGGTGGGGTATCCATGAAGTGTTTGAATGTAGACTGGGAATAAAGCTTTAGATGGATTCATATTCAGTTTCGAGTATCATGTTCAGAGCATGTTGTATTCACAACACTTGTTTTAACTAATGCTTACTCAATAATAGATTCTGCATGTCGTGCCAGCTTGATGTATTTTTCACGAGGCCTCGTAGGCTTCACAGAAAGATTTCAGACGTGTTTAATTTTTAAAATGCTGCTGTCACACGTGTTGTGAAGAGGGAGACGGCAATGTTGGACCCGAAAGGATGTGGCTTCCTGCCTAGCTAACAGGAAACATTCTCAGAATGTTAGCTGAAACGTGAAAAGGTTTCTCAAAGGTATTAAAATGTTCTGCAGTAATGTTAGCGTCAGTACATCAATAAACATTATTCTTAAGTTGTTGGTGGAACATTTTAAAAACGGAATTAGGAAGTGTTTAAGTAACATTCTTGTACCAAAGCAATGTTGTTAATTCAAGGTCTATTTGAATGTTCCTAGAACACAGCATGTTACTGGAACGTTCAAAATACCATTTTTAACGTTTTTGTTACTTAACGGAAACATTAGGAAACGTTCTTACAACCTAACACTATTAGCTGGGTAACAGCTTGTAGGTGGATAAATTTCCAGATATTGTTGTATTTGTGTATAGTTTCCCGCCGCTTATGCTTGTTCACTGGCTGATTATCCAGCATAAATCGGGCCGGTTGTGTCTCAGCTTTGATTATTTGTTATAGGATAATGCTGAGCTGGGCTTTATCTGATCTGGATAAATCCTGCAGCTTGAATTGTTCTACATCATAGGAAATCCCTCACTGTATATATGACATTGTCTGTATATATGCCATTGTCACAATTTCTGAATGAGGGCTGATGTTTACCAGTCATAATTGACTTACAATTGATAGGTCTTACTGTGTAATGATGTCATTAGTTGTATTTGCCTCACATTTACAGTGATAATAGCAACCACCACCCAGTTCACCCTAGCAACCCCCTAGTAACCAACCAGCACACCCTGATGGCTGCAGTACAAAAAAATCCCACACAGCATTCTAGCATCGCTGTGGTGAATTTTGCACGAGGAAGCAACATTCACATTTCATTCAGAAAAAAATTGTTCTAGAAGAATGTAACAATTGCGTTTTAATATCACTTTCAAGCTTATGCAGAAGATTATATTGTCATTTAAGAAGGCTTGCAGCTATCTTCAGCTAACTCAGATTTATTATGGATAAAGCTTTTATATTATCACTCAGAAGAACAGATTTGTACTCTAGTGTGGAACCAAAGGCGTTACCTTGACTTGCATGTTTGAACAAACCACATTTCCTTATGGTCACCCCCACGGTTCTTGCTGCATGTTGCTGTATATCAAGGGGCCTCTTGAGAGGACGCAAACACTTCCTAACCATGATGACTGGAGTTACACCCCAGTTTCCTGTGCTGGGCTCAGGGTTCTGGAGCAGGCCGCACTAACTCTCCTTGTTTTGCAGCACTTTCCACGAGACCGTGTTATCATCATCCTTCAGTCTCACTCGACTCACTTTTTCACAGCCGTGTGGGTGACATGACCTGGAAGTTCTGCAGGAGTTGAGAGGAAGATGTTGTAATTACAGCAGGCTTCTGGAATTTCTCAAGACACGAAGCTCTGTCGACACTTTGAAGGCAATGCTGTAGTTTAGCTGGTCTGTAACACCCAGTTTTTAGGGATGCACTGAACCCAGCTAACAATTTTAGGTTGTAAGGATGTTTTCCTAACATTTTCATTAAGTAACTCAAAGTTAAAGATGTTATTTTGAAAGTTCTAAGAACATAAATGTTAAATGTTCTACTAACATTACTGCAAGAACATTTTTGATAGTTTTTAGAGAACGTTAGCCAATATTCTGAGAACATTCCCTGTTAGCTGGCATGTAATAATATAATCTAGCCAACATATGAACATATGATTTGTTGGTTCAGTATAACAAATAAGAAATGCTACAACACAAAAACAACTTTTCTAGAATTGTCTAGAAATGTAAAAGTTAGTACAGAGATGTAGGCATGACAGAGCAGAGTAGAAGATGCTGTATAGCACCGTTTAGCCATGAGATCGATTTGTAGGCCAGCCTGGTAGACTAATTCCTGTGTTTCCCTCAGGAATCTCTAATGGCTTTCTAGAATAGCGGTTTTCAATCTATGAGTGAAATTGCTTCTGTGGTTGACATTACTTAAAGAGACTTTCACGTTTTGTTCTGCAGCCTAAACTGCAAACAGACATTCCACAAATTCGAATTTTGAAACTATTAAAAACATTTCAAATGTTTCTCCTCCTGAAGTTTCTTGGCAAAAATAAAAACAAAAATGTTGGTGAATTTTTGACACTGTAAAAATAAAGAGCTGTTAAAGTGAATGTGGACAAGAGCAGAAATTGGTGCTTGAGCAGAAATGTTTGAAGTTCTGAAAAGATTTTTGTTTGCAGATTTCAGTATCTTGGCAAATCTGAGCACAGTGTGAGACGTTATTGAGATCTTTTCCAAAATGGGGCGTTTTATAAAGGAGATGAATCTGGGAAGCAGAAGAAACAGAAGAAAGTCTCCTTTTGTTCTTTATTTAATCACAGTGCTGTCTGGGAGAAAATGTGATATTTGTAAGAGACTTGTAATTTCTTTTCCTTATTGAATGTGCAAAAGAAAACTTTAAGACCTTTTTATTAAACAGAAAGAATGGTGTAGAAAATAATACACAGCCTAAATTAGGAGAAATAAACTTATGTCAGACTAATCAAACAACGTGGTCAACAGTATATCATGTGTCCCTAGTGATTCTGTTTGAACCCTGTTATTAATGTGATTATGAGTCTGGTGTGATTTGTACATGTATGTGTGAATGAGCTGGACCTGTGCTGTGTGACAGGAGACCAGCAGGTGTGTAACTGCTGAACCGTGTCTCACAGGGTTAAAGGGTAACTGGGGTATTTCTGTAGGGAATTTACAGCCTGGGATGGACACTCTGCTAACACCCTCACTTACTCTATTAATAACCTCCTGTGCCCCTGACACCCATGCTGTGCATTTCACACAAACACAAATGTGCACTCAATCCAATATATACTGCACACTCACTCTATAATAAAGTACAGTGTATATATCTATATATTTATATAATATTTAAGATATATATATAGATATAATATTTAAGATATATATAGATATATATATCTATATATATCTTAAATATTTTATATATATAGATAGATAGATAGATACACACACATACATACACACTATGAGAACGTTTTTAGTAACATTAAGAGAGCTTCAAGAGAATTTTTTGAGAACCTTAGCCAACGTTCTAAAAACATTCCCTCTTCCCTGGGCACATGGATAGTAAAACACTGGGTCTACATTTTGTTTATACTAAGTGACTGTATATATCCAGAGACAGTTTAGTAGCTGATCTGGAAAGTGTTTGAGGTACTAATGAGGCTGGGTTGTAAAACAGAGTTGTTTTAAATGAAATCGGTCAACAGGGCCATTCGGCACTCTCATCAGCCAAGAGTTGAGAACCAAGTGGAAAATTCCACAGTTTGAGCGTGACACGTTTTCAATATGCCTCAGCTTTTTGCAAATGGATGGGAACATTGGTGTGGAATTTTGGGTGCTGGTCCCACTGAATCCCTAACGGTCTTCTGTGTTCTTTCTGCAGGGTCGTCAAAGAAGAAATCTCTGATGATAACGCTAAGCTGCCCTGCTTTAATGGCAGAGTGGTCGCTTGGGTAAGTTATGGGGCCGCTGTCTTTTGTACAATTTTGTGATGTTGCGAAACATCTGTAAATAAACCTATAAACAGCAATGCAAAGAAGCCTCTTTTAAACATGACCAGTTAAAACAGAAAGTAAAACAAAACATTAAAGGGCTCGTCCGTATTGTAATTTTTTTGTTTAAATATCCAACAGCCTTATGTTAACGTCGCAGCCGTGGGCCATGATTTGAAATCCAAAATATATTCATCCAGACAGGTAAATACGTTCTCTGCCTGTAAAACGATTTTCCTGTTTGGCTGATGTCGCCACGCCAACTTGTTTTTTAGCCCCAACGTATTGACAACGCAGTGTTCACAAAAATAGAAGGTCACAAATACAGGATTGTTTAAATATTTACATCTGATGGCTGCAGACGCAAGGAATAATAATTAACAAACGAGATTATCGCCTTTACAACAAATGTTTAGCTCCGTGTGGCCTGGGGTGTTTTGTTTGGAGTCATGTAAGCTAGCAGTTAATGGAGAGCTGTGCATCAGCAGTGCACAGCTGCAGAGAGCTGCACAGACATGCTGGCTGTGCTACACTGAGCTGTGCTGAAATATATGCTGTGCTGCCTGCTGTCCAGAAACAGACACTTTCCCAGTATCACCTCTGGTAAAAAGATCAACATTGCTAGTCACTAGCATATAATGTATTTTTGGGTGCTGGTATGCTGGTGTTGCTAACAGGCTTTTTAACAGAGCTTTAAATGAACATTAGGGAGGAGCATGTACATTTAATTTGACCAATCACAACACTTGAGTAACCATATATGTAAACTGTACCTCAGCTACTGTAAACTTAGCTAACTAACCCATACCTGTTAGCCAAACCCTAACAATAATGGACTCGTAAAATCAGAGGCAAATAATAGATAAGAATGGTATACAAGCCTTGACCTAAACCTAACATTGACCTTTAACCTAACCCTACAATCTGATTGGTTGATAGAAATGTTGTTCTATCAGAACCAACAATAATGTTGAGATTCAAATCACGGTGACTGTAGTTAACCAGTCAGCTTCCCTTGGGCAACCAACTTCTTCAGAAAAAACATGCTGGTTAAGTATTGCCAGGTCACCAGCTAGACTAGCAATAAGCCAGTTTGGATCAACATTGAAATTCATGTTGGTCTAAGCTGGTCTGTTCAGCACAGTGAACTGGATTTCTGCCACACTTTAGGTTTCATCAGTGGTTTGTGTAGGCAGTATATAACTATAAAAGTGTGTGTTTACAGGCCCAGCCGCAGGTATGTTCAACTGCAGCTCCTTATTTGAATCAAACTAATCTCATCTAAAGGCCTCTTTGCATGTGCGTTCATTTTTCACACTCTTGTCCACTCAAACAAACACACACTGTTTCTCATGATCCTGCCGGTCTCTTTATTTATGCAAGGCCCGCAGTCAGCCTGGACAGTTTCTTCCTGAAGCCTTTGTAAGAAATTGTGTGTGTGTGTTTGGCTGTAGCTGGTGTTGGCTGAGGGCTCACACTCAGATGGAGGATCTCAGTGCACAGAGAGCCACAAAGAACTACCGCCACCCTTGGAGCGGACGGGAGGGATTGGAGACTCCAGACCGCCTTCCTTCCAGTAAGTATATGCCATTCAAATCATTCATCTGACAGAACCTCATTTGTTACGCACTTGGTAAGCTCATAGTACAGCAGGCAGGTCGGATAAGGACACGTATATCAAAATAAGTAAAGGATAATGCGCAGTCAGAACTGCACATTGTAACTCTAAGTACGTAGGTGACTGTGTTATTAGTTTAGGCAGTTGTTATTAGGAATAACATACATTGGAATGGCGCGACTGGTCAATCAAAATCAAGAATGTCGCAGCTGGCCAATCAGAATCAAGCATTCTGGAATGCCATGTGTTTAGTGTGCAATAAAATACTGATGTCTGAGATAATATAAAGAAATATATGGATGCAAATTCCAAGATTTTAGAAATGTGTATTTATGTTAGCATTTATGTTAGTTTTAGGCATTTTTTTTAGAAACACATTTTTGAAAATAATAATGCACATTTTTAACCAATCAGGTGCTGATCTGTCTGCACAGATCTGCATATAAACAAGCATTATAAGCATTATAAGCAGTACATTTATGTATTTGGCAGACACTTTTATCCAAAGCAACTTACAGTGTATTCAAGCTATGTGTTTTTATTAGTACGTGTGTTCCCGGCACGCAGCTGAGCTGCAGGAACATTGCAGCAACGTTACCCAACCGTTGATTTAATTTGATTTGTTCTGGAGTTCCTGACCGCAGTCACAGCAGTAGCAGATGTCCGACATCCATCTGGAAAGTCAAATCTGCTCGTTGTCTTTCCGGGAGCCACATGTGTGAATCACAATCCAAACTCGGCTTCTGTCTCTTGGGTTTTATTTTAATAGGACACATGTTTGCCCCACAAACCCCAGTGTGTGTTTATATGAACGTCAGTGTGTGTTTGCCAGTGTTTATGTGGTCAGTTATTCAACCAGCCTTGCATTAACACTTTTATCTATTCATACATATGCCCACATAATAATTCTGATTTTATTTTCCAATGCCAATTTTATGATAACATAAACATTTTTTGAGTGGTGTTGAGAACACTACATGATGCTTTGGGCCTAAAACACTTTGTTTTGTTCACACTGCATGTAAATCGAAATGAAATCTGATTTAAGGACACACCATTTATACTGTACTGTCATTTTGGAAGTAATGAAACAGAATTCTGTTCAGACAGTCTGAAAAACAATTTAAAATCCACTATAAAACACATGTTCAAAAAATAGCATTTTAATTGATTATAAACCTGGTTTGAATGTGTTTATTCTGTTCAGACCGCATACAACTAAACAGATTTGGGTCAGATATGCCAGAAATTAAATTTCAAAATTCAGTAATTTCACAGCGTGTCTAAACAAATGAGCTTCATCGAGCTCAGGCTTCACTGTATATTCTTTGATGAAGTATTTAAGTGTTTGAAATCATATGGCTGGTTTTGCCCTGAGCTTTTTTGCCTTGTTATCTTGAGAAAGGCAAACGCACAGATTAAATATTCCCTTTGTTCCTATTGAAGGCTAAAATTAGTTTGTGCTTCAGGGTGTTTTTAGATTTGCAACTGTCTTTCTCTATATTATTATCGATATTGCACCTGCTTAGTCTGTTAAGACTTCTGTATCTAATGTTTGATTGTTCTGGCTGTTTTCCAGCGTGTTGTGTTTTTTTAAAGCTTTCTCACTGCATCAGAAAGAGCTCGCCATTTGTTTTTCTGTTGTGTGTAGCGCCATCTAGTGGCTGCATGTAAAATCGTACCACAGACCCATCCCATCCCTCACAGGCTATCGGCCAGTTTTACTGAACATTAATACGAATTCCCAGCGGTGTGTTTCTCCCATATGAAATCTCCCTCATTTCCATTAGAAAAGCTTCACTGTATGTTCAGTGAATTATTGGGAGGTCCTGCTGAATACATTTGATGGGGCGAGGAGTGCGGGTTCGACTGTAGCTTCAGCGGATAATCCGGATTAACAGACATTAAAAGCACCCGTCTCTGTTGCCCTGCGAGCTCTGCGGGGTGTCACAGCTGCGTTTATCTCCCCCAGGATCGAACCCGCCGTCTGCCTGTCGCCCGTATGACCTGTATAATACTCAGAAGCTTTAGATGTAACACGTGATCGTGGAGTAGAGAAAGATGAGCATTTAACACTTACAAATACAGTTTAAGTCGTATTATTAATTTAGTGAAATTTTGTAAGATATTTGTAGCCACTGTAAATAGGTTTATATCAAATTTATATCAAATTTGTTTATTTATATACATTTTATAACACCATATTAATTATAGCTATATTATTTGTGTAATATTTAATAGTGCACTTGTGTATAGCTTTGGGTGTTCATGAAGAGCAGACGATTTATTTTTTATTTATTTTTCCAGAAACATTTCTGTTAATCTGGTTGAAGGTCTCTTTATATCCTTATAGCAATCAATAAATGCTCTATAAATATATTCACATCAGTCTGTATTTTCTGTGGAGGGTGCAGGACCATCAAATGTTTGTCCAGTCATTGCATTTGGTCAAATCTAGCTTGCTATTAATAAATGCTTTCTAAAATTGCCCACCTCACATTTAACCGGTCGAGTGCCGCATGATTGACACGCATGCTGATGAAATGCATTCCTTAAAATACGCTGTAAATCACTTTGTATAAAAGCATCTGCCAAATGCATAAATGTAAATGATTGAGGAATTTTGGCAGTCTGTAGTCACACTGTACTGCTGAAATACAGGCACCGTCCAGCAGAGAGAGACATTAGCACTGCTTTGTGTTCCAGCTAATGAGGAACATACTGTAAGAATACTAATAGCTTAAAACCCAGCCATCTGTTTAAACAGACGCTAGCAGAGAGTCACAGCTGACTGGAACATTACACAAGCCTTAGATTAATGGATAACTGAACACATTTTCTGTTTGGGATACTAATAGATGAAACATTATCAAAAGGAAGAGAAAAGCCAAAATTGTGCTACAGAAATGTTGCATACATATTTGTTTGTGAATTTTTTCTCTGGAAATCTCAGTTGTGTCTATAAACAAAATGATAGAGGACTTCATCATATATGTGGCTGCTGAGGATGTTGGAGACTCTTATTCTTGCAGCTTAAAATAGCTTAAACTTGTCATGCAATTTAAGAAAATAACTCTGCAAGTAACCTGCAATTTTATAGAGATAGCGACAGAGAGGGAAAAATTACGGATTGCAGCTTTAATAAAAAGTGGGTAAATCTGTGTCTAGGATCAGGATAAATTACATAATATTCAAAGCTGTTTAAAAAATGTGATATATATACACAGAATGTGTGAAACCACACGTTCTATATTAATGTGCCAAATTGCTTTGTTGCTAGGCAACTAAAAACTCCTACTGTTCCATAATAAGCTATATTACTCCTAAATCCTGATTATAGTTAATACTAAATGTAACTGTTTATTGCACATTGGTGCTTTTATCACTGTCCTGTTTCCACCATTTACTAAAATGGCCATAATGGCACTGTAGCCCCTTGTGGCTTATTGCTTTATTTTGTCATCTCCTGAATTTTACAGTTTTCAGTTTTCCGTGTCGCAGTGAGACTTTCTCACCAGACTCGGGTTTCCTTTCTGCCCAGAGCAAAAGCATTTACCCACTCTGCTAGAATAACCAGCCATGTGGCATTTTCACAGACACATTCATTCCCAGAATGCACTGTGGCCCCATTCACTCTTACCAACCTGCTTCTCCGGGGCCTGAAAAGTCCCAACCGCAGCCCTGCAGGATCAAAAAATCTCAGGCTCTGCTTCACCCTAATATAAAGTAGCTTCAAATAACTAGTGACAGTTACCGTAAATGCTCAATCGTAAATCACACACCCTCAAACTATGAAATATCTTTTGGCGATTTTATTGCACACAGACAAAGACAATGGTTTCAAAAGTTTGCCCTGAACATTTTTCTATTTATGTGGCCAAGTGTATTGTGACTCAGCATAAAAGAAATGGTTTCGAGACCATATTATCAAGATCTCTGTGTGTGTGTGTGTGTGTGTGTTGTTTTTCTACCATTGTGGGGACCAAATCTTCCCACAAGGATGGTAAAAGACCATCTAGACCTTGTGGGGATCAGCTAGTGGTCCTAACAGGGGAAATTGATTTATAAACATATTAAATGACAAATGTAAAAATGTAAAAGATTTCTATAAGGGTAAAGTTTAGGGGTAGGGGATAGAATATACAGTTTGAACAGTTTAAAAGTCATGTCTATGGAAAGTCCCGACAAAGCATAGAAACCTAACTCTGTGTGTGTGTGTGTGTGTGTGTGTAACAGTGCCAACGCTGTGAGTAGTCGGGATGGATTGGACACAGAAACGGGGACGGAGTCTCTGCAGAGTCAGCGGAGAGAGAGGGAGAGAGAGCGCGCACGGAGGAGAGTTCGCGAAAACGAGTGTAAGTGACTTTAAGTGCCACTTCTCTGCACAGACTCACTGTCACACTGTTCATATCACAGCTCATCATGTCATGGAATCAGGAAACGTGATTCTCTGTTTAAATTCCTGCTTCATAACTTCACCGGTGTTTTCCCCTGGAAATTAATGTCTGGCAGGTAAATATTTTATAGACACACAAAAAAAACGGCTAATAAATAATTTATTAATTATAAATAAATACGTATTTCTGGAGGTGATCTGCACTGACAGTCTAAAGTTTAAAATCACTTCACCAAAATGTTCAAATCTTTTAATCTGTTGGTGTGTTTTAATGTTTGAAATTACATTTGTAGACAAAAATATAATTTTGATTTTTTATTCAACATAATTCCCACAGTTACACTTATTTCGTTATTCCGTTAGTTTTGATGGATTTACTATTATTCTAAAATGTGGAAAAATATAAATAAAGAATGAATAAGTGATTCCAAACTTGTAAGCAGAGTTCAATGCTTACTCTTCCCCTAAGAATTCAATACAGTCACTGATCCCAGAGAGATACATTTTCCATGGAACAGGAAACATTTTAAAGTGATAGTTCATCCAAAAATGAAATGCATCACTGTTTTCTCACCCTCAACTTTCAGGATTTTCTTCTGTGGAACTCGGGATGTTTGAGTTCTGACGTGTTTTTCCCAGTCTGACCCTGTTCAATTCTCAATTCTCATTGCTTATTTTACATGAGCAATTTACCCAAACTGTATTTTTTTAACACTCATTCTGACTTGATTTCCTGGTAAAGAGAGAACATTTCAAAATATGTCGTTTTTGCAGGGAACAAAAATCTTCTGTCATCAGTGAAGAATGTTTTTTCTGTATGCGTGTTATTTTGCCTGTAAGTGGAAATAATTGAAGGTATTTGAGTTTAAAGGAACGGCGGGTGATTGAGGAAGTCACAAGAAAATCTAGAATGGCTGCAATGTTTAAGTTATTTACCGCAGTCAGATTTTCCTGGACTCTTACTGTATAGAAGTTCTTGTTTACTGTATGTCTCGCACCCGGATGTGAAGCTTTTGTTGAGGATCTCTGTGTTCTCGTGGTGTTCAGCTGCGGTCATTTCCTGGTCCTCCTCTCAGTTTCTCCTGCTGTCTGCAGCTCATTAGTGCCACACGCATTCATTAGCGCAGCTTCATTAACTGCCACAATGTCAGACGGCAGAGACAGATGGAGGGGTGTGTGTGTGTGTCTGTGTGTGTCTGTGTGTGTGTCTGTGTGTGTGTCTGTCTGTGTGTGTGTGTCTGTCTGTGTGTGTGTGTGTGTCTGTTTGTGTGTGTTTGTGTGTGTGTTTGTGTGTCTCTGTGTGTCTGTCTGTGTGTGTTTGTGTGTCTGTGTTTGTGTGTGTGTGTGTGTATATGTGTATTTGTGTATATGTGTGTGTGTGTGCGCGCTGAAGATTTGTCTGAACTGATAATTTCTGAAGGTTCTTTGGGACTCTTTGTGTTTATGTGTGTGAGTTAGAGAAATCAGACCTTCTGATGTTTGTGCTGGTTTGTTTTTGGACCTCAGCTACAGTCCTTCATGGTTCCCACGAGAGTTCTTTCAGTGTTTCATAATACATATATATAGATTTATCTGCCTGGAGCGTGTAAATATAAAACACCTGAGATGTATGTAAAGTCAGTTTCTTTAATTCTCCATAATAGTCATGAACAGTAGAGATCTTAAAAACATCTAATATTCCCTCACTGGGACAGCGGTTCTTTATAAACCAGTAGTAAATCAAGCTACAATACACCACACGTTATTTTTGTTACTCAGAACGATTCTGTTTCTAATAGAACGATTCTGTTTCTAATCATAAAATACACAAATATGTGTTTTGACATGCTTCTAAGGTTACAGAAAATGTGTTTTTTGCATACATGTGGCTTCAGTTAAATCAAAAGTTTCTGCTAAAGTAAAAATAATAATGTCAATAAAATTATTTTAATAAAATTAAATGTGTTTATGAATGATGATATGTGGGCGAAATTAATTTTCCATGTTGTTAGAAAGAAAGAGACACTGTTTGTTCTGCCCAGGCAGTATATTGGTATGAAAGTGCAGCTGGTGTTGTCTCAGCGCTGCCCTCTGCTGGTTGTGCACGCATGCGCAGTATCGTGTTACTGTAAGAGATCTCATTCTCGCCCCGGGGACAGACACATCATTCTGGTGTGTGGAACATTCCTGTCGTGACTGTCTTCTAGATGTTTGTTTGTTTCCCAGAACGCTCTCTGAACGTTTGCTAAAACTATCTAAAAGTTCTCTCAAAAATGTTCTTGCAATAACGTTAGTAGAATGTTATATATGAAATATGATATATTTCAAATATTTTATTCTTAAGGAGTTAGTAGAACGTTTTAAAACACGTAGAGAATTAAAAAATGCTTGAATAACGTTCTTATAACCAAGCAAAAATGGTAATATAATAATAATAATCTAAAAAACTGGACGTTCCTAGAACGTTCAAAATAACATTTGTAACGTTTTTGTTACTTAATGGAATCATTAGGAAAACATTTTAAGTTTGGGCTTGGCTATCGCTTAGACAACCTTTAATGAATGTCATTCTGTCTCTTTGGGAACGTTCAGTAAAATGCTAGTTTGTCCTTGTGCAGAGACCTCAGACAAACGTCTGAATGGTAAATGTGCTGTTATCTGCTGGAGCAGTTATATCTCAGAGGGTTGTATCTGAGCAGAGCAGACTACACCTCTGCTCGGGGCCAATTTATTCCCTCACACGCTGCGTCTGCTGGTGGAAACCGATGCGACGGCGTTTGATGGACGGCTGGGCGCGGGAAGCCGCATGAAAGAGATTAGGTTTCATTGATGGTTTGAAATGCTGCGAGGTAATGAGAGGCACAGATATTTGAGGATCGCTCTGCGAGGGTGCAGGTAAGATTAATGCAACTCTCTGCGCTGCGTTTTGTAGTTTAGGGTGAATTCGATTTGGATTATTAGATATTTTTCGGTTTAATGCAGTTTGCATGAGAACATAACTTTTTATGTGACCTCCACTATTTACTTTAGAATAATTATGGGTTATGTTGGTAAAAACCCCTTGTTGTAATCTTGGTGGAATGTGTTTGTAGTTGTTATGATGATTAGTTAAAAAAGTAAACACTGCCAAATTATACAAATGTTACGTACAGTTTTATGTTAACGTTTTTTATTGCTGTTAAAAAGCGTTTGTCTGCTGAGGGAAGATGTTTACAGCTTTTGAACAGTGATTTTATTTCAGCCACTGTTTCAAATTACTGCTGTTTTGATTTTGATTGTTACTGCTGTTTTGATTAAATATTTTAGTCACTTACATGAATGTTACAATCCACAGGCGTAAGATCATTTCCTGAGTCCTCGTCTGGAGGGAGTGTTTCCAGATAATCCTTTTGTAAGCTGAAACAAACTACCTCCTAGTTGCACAGCTGGGCCAGATTTGTGCCTCATTGCGTCTACGTTTCCTTTGACTCTTTCTGGGCTGACGTCTAACACAGGAAAGTAGGACCAAATAGGATTTGGAGAGGCCTTTTAACAAGGTTTAAACAACCTTGTCTCGCCTGCTCAGACTACTCAAGGCAGAGCAAGGAAAGTGATTGGTCTGTATTCATGAGTGGCATGTGAATGGTGGAATGTGATTGGCTAAAATGGCCGTGATTAATTTACATGTTTGAGTGGCTATGTGGATGATTAGAATCCAAAATGGGCATCCATGCAGTATTGAAATGTTTTGGTCGCTCTCGAGGACCACAGCGATCTTACCATCTCGCAAGACCATTTCAGCGCGTCCGATGTCACCCAGAGACTCATCTTCGCCCCTGTCTGTGTACGTAGACATGATTCTAGAACTATAAATACTGTATTTGAATAGAAGTAGGTCATAAAAACATGCTGTTTTTTCACAACTTGCTGACCCGGTTATCCTGAAATTCTTGTCTTTCATTTCTTGGTCATGTTGTTTATATAGTTTATCACTCAAGATTAAAAACCTTACAGTCCTAAGTATTATGACTGCACACTTTAATCTGAAGGTCATTTTGAAATAATCTCATGTAGCTCATGTCCTGTTGACGGAGTTACTTCTTCCTTTGAAATCTTGTCACGCTAAGACAGTAACTTTTAAGTCTCCGGTCAAATTTGCCTTTCCAGAAATCCCCAGTCACTTCCCAGAACTGATGATGTCCTCATGTAACTTCAGTTTTTTGTCTTTTTCTTTGCTTTAAACAGTGTCTTTTCTGTTTTCTCTCAGTCCCTCGGGTGAACGGTCACTCAAAGTCAGATCGTGCTAACCGCGAGCAGTCTGCGGTTTATGACAGCGCGTCGGTGATGAGCAGTGAGCTGGAATCCAGCTCTTTCATTGACAGTGAGGAAGATGAGAACGCCAGCAGGTCAGACCTCATCACCCAACCTTTCATTTCCCATCCAGTGATTAAATATGTGAAACAATAGCTGCATTGGAAAAAAATTACATGAGTCATTGTTCATTGAATTCTGAGTCATTGTTTGTGAGTCATTCTTGTCCAGTCACTGAGCAGAGATGAAGGCCTAACTGTCTTTGATAGGCTGACCGTGTTGGGTCACGTTAAGTCACACAGTTCCCTTTAGGCCTCTTACATACTTCTTTATTAGTGTAGTACAGGAGTCTTTTTTGCTTTTGTTGCTTTTAAAGTTGACCTCTGACCCTTGACCTCTCATTCTGTCTGATATCACAGACTGAGCAGTTCTACCGAGCAGAGCTCTTCCTCGCACCTCATGCGCAGACACAAACGCAGACGACGAAGGCAGAAAGTCACCAAAATGGACAGGGTGAGAACACTGCAACATGATTTTAGAGGGAAAATAAAGTACACGCATGTGTTTTAACACCTGTGTTTTAGTTTGGGCATGATTTCAGATCTGTGCTGGTAATATTTGGTATTGGTATGTCTCTTCACAGTCCTCATCCTTCAGTAGTATAACAGACTCCACCATGAGCCTCAATATTATTACTGTCACACTCAATATGGGTAAGAACTATTCACATCTGTCACTTGTTCACTCAGTCACTCATTTGTTCACTCATTCACTCACACCTCACTATGTAGCTCACTCACTTTGTCACTCTGTAGCTCACTCACCCACTCACTAACCCACCCACCCACTCACCCACTTACTTACTCACCCACCCACTCACTTCCCCTCATCCATCACTGTGGCCCTTCTAAGTGCTTTAATATATCACTCACTCCTCTCTCTCTCTTATTCTCTCTCTCTCCCCCTCTCTCTATCTGTCCACACCACCTGTTTAATAAACTCATCCTCCTGTTTTCCAAGGTCTGGTCTGCAAAGAGCTTTCTAAATATAGCTGTATTGCTTACACCAGAGTAAACAGTCTTATCTCTGCTCCCCACAGAGAAGTACAACTTTCTGGGTATCAGCATAGTGGGTCAAAGTAATGACAGAGGGGATGGAGGCATCTACATCGGTTCCATAATGAAGGGAGGAGCCGTGGCGGCCGATGGCAGGATCGAGCCTGGAGACATGCTGTTGCAGGTTACCCACAATGCACTGCACTCGAATCAGTCACATCATTAAAACAATCAAATCAGTAATATTTGGTTAAGGAAATATTTTGGTTTAAGGAAATACAGAATCATGACAGAAGTCGTCCGTTTTGTAATGTGAAAATAAACATGTAAACTTCATTTGCAGAACTGAAACGAACTTGTTATTAGTCTCTAAATGACCTCATCATAGTTGCTTATCACAGCAGCTGATTGGTCACTCCTTTCCTTCCTCCTGAGGGGCTTTGTAGTCATGTCTGGTGCAGCTGTACTGGCCACAGTGGACAGCAAGGTGCTTTCATGGTCCACTGTTGTTTATCGTGGTTGTTTACA